>RWGY01000304.1:0-120000 GCA_007726485.1 Eragrostis curvula | reverse complement strand
GGCGATGCAGACAAGCCGGGACAGCGGAGAAGACGTCGACGAAGGCGATGATGAGCAGCAGCCCCCGAACACGAACGTTGAGGAAGACGAGCCGTGATGGAAGCGATCAAGCAGTCGCGCAGAGGGCTTCCCAAAAACCTTATTCGCCCTCTCCCGGTGTAGGAGCTCAGAGAACGACGGTTCCGGAGACCTGCTCTCTCGTTCGTCGGTGCACGCCGACGATCGGGATAGGGCAGACTACAAGCGGCGACGCAGCAGGAGGAAGAGGCAAAACCCTAACTCGTGTTGAGCTATGTTCTGGTGGGCGGCGGCCGTACGTATTTATAGAGGGAGAACCGCTAGGGTTAAGGCGTCCCAAAACCGAGTCAGTTTCCATATAAAAACGTGTTGGACACGAAAAAGAAAAACTGCAAAAGGAAGCCGCACACCCGCAAGGCATTGGGCCGGATTTCGGCGGACTATTCACGCAGGTGATGCGCGGCCGCGCCCATCGCCCAAGCCCCGCCCCGCCCCGCCCGGCCCGGCGAGCGAGCGCGCGCGTGTTTTTCCTTTATTCCTCTCATCCACACACTTGCAAGAATGGGTAGAACAACCTTCTATATAAATTGGTCCTCCTCCACCTAAACTAGCAATGTGGGACTAAAGGATGCACTCCCACCACTCATGGATGGGCCTTTGAGATTTTCCAGGAATTATTCAGAATTTCCTAATGGGCCTAGTTGCAGCCCACTAATAATTCTAGCAATCTCCCACCAGATCTCAAAGTCCCATTCAAGACTTTGCCAGATCCTACTGCTGTTTGATATACCAGTGCTTCGATGGAGACTGTTAAGTTGAACATCCATCTAAAACAATAAGCTACACTCATTCACAACTTGAACAATGGACTACGCCTTGAATTGCATGTTTTGTGCAAACAAATTTCACTTAAAGCCAAACTGATACTTGACCTCCAGTAGACTACCCCGCGGGTGGAGCATATAGGTCATACTCCCTGGTCTCTTCATGAGCTTAATAGAGATTACCCAAGTCTCACAGATTGCAACCTTACAACAATCGGGCTCATATAGGTGTATTCTTTCAAGAATGTTCTGCAGGAAAACATTTTCGCTAATTAAAGTCAACAGAATACATTAAGTCATTTGCCAACCTGCCATGCTGAAAGTTGCCTAGAGGGGGGGTGAATAGGCAACGCTAAAAACTTCTGCAAATTAGGACTTAATCAAATCGTCAGAACTACCGGATAGTCCGGTTTACTGCCGGATACTCCGGTACTGTGTCGAACAGTACGGAACAGGAGATAATCTTGCGAAATTTGAAAGCTATGAAGTTTCTAGCAATTCTACTTGAAGGATTTCATTCAAAGTGAAGAACAGCTCGGTGACATTCTGACCAAATCTCTCGGCAAAGTCAAATTTCACGAGCTGCGCTGCAAGATCGGCCTTATCAATGTTGACAATCAGGACGGCAAGGCTTAGGAGAAGATTGTAGGAAATAATCCTTGCCTTTCATGTTTACTGATTTAGTTTCCTTTGCTTAGTTGCCTAGTTTAGCAAGTTGCATAATTTAGGAAGGTGATAGTGTGCGATTGTGCACCATCCGGTCTGATTGCAAGGCCTTTAATTTTTCTTTCCATTGTACTAGTCTATTTAAGCAATGCAAAGCAACAGAAAATGCTGCCTCATTTTGCAGCACAACAAGACCGTGTGCCTCCAGTGTGTGTTCGCGTGAGTTGTGTGCGTGGTGGCCGTGATCTCGCCGGCGACGTGCGCGTCGTATCTCTGGCGAGGTTCCAACACCCTACAGCCATCCTAACAAGCAGTGGGTCTCTAAATCCATAAGACTCCATACGTAAAAACAATCCTGCTTGCAATTTGTGCGTTTCGCCTACTTCAGTGTAACTGACTGTAACAAGACTCCAGGCCTTTAAAACAACCTGTCCAACGTGGAATCAATCCAGAATAAAATAATCAGTGCATCCATCGCAAACAGAAAGAAAAATGAACGAGTTAAAATCGACATGTACCTGCTACAGCGGCACCATCGCACCCATCCCCGTCGTCGTAGTCATCTCTGCTCCAACCGTAGCCGCCGCAGATTTAACGCTGGCCAAGAATCACATTCCCACCGTCGCAATGCATCAATTGATCTCTTGGGCGTCCATCGAGAAGGCCCATTGGGGTTCGGAGCACCAACCATAGCCGGATTTGTGTGGAGATGTGAAGAGGAGGGAGAGCACTGGAGGTTGGACGGGAGAAAGCAGAGGAGGAGAGAGAAATAAAATCGGCGGCGGCTAGGGCTTCAGTTGCTGTTTTATGCCCATGGGATGGATGTATGGGCCGGTTGGGCTGTGTTTGAGCCGAGAAAAATTCAAATTGGGCCGAAATTTACAGCCCGGCAAGCAGTATTACCGGCCAGCAGCGATAGAAACGAATTTCGGCGAATTTCGGTGATTTTCAGCCGAAATTGTTTTCACTGGCTGCGCTGGCGTAGTCTGGTCGCTGGTCATCGTCATCATTAGGCTGGGGATGGGGAAATGCATGGCGGACGTCCGCGGAGGTGACGACGACATCGATCGCCCGGTGACGCGCGCTCCCGAGCCGACTCCCGTGCATGGTGTCTCCCACTCCCACCGATTGACTGACTGACTACTCCGATGGCAGCTAATTCGTCTGGTGAGCCCGTGCCGCAGTCCAGCAGCCGCGCGAAGACGTCTGGCTCATCGGGCCTTGCTCGCGTGCTCGCTATTATTTACAGCGACCACGTTGGTTGCGTTGACCGGTCGTTGGTTTGTCATCGTCATCATGCCGCCGGGGGCAGCTGCATGGCGGAGGCGGAGAGCAGAGCCTGACGCGGCAGAGGTCGAAGGCGGCCATCTCGCCGTTTGCTTCGCTCTGATAACGTACGCTTCCCGTGATAATGGCTTGGCCAAGCCTCATGCATGCCGGCAGGACGGTGAGACCTCGACCGACCGACGTCACCAACGCGCTCCCAGAAAAATATCTCAGAGCTAGCTTACATGCAAACTCGCGTACATGCAAAATCACGCACCAATTGAAACTCACACCGGCTGAATTGCACATATGTATTTCCAGCCTTGCGACATTGTCATCATCGACCCCCTGACCGGTAGTCATGCGCAGATTCTTTCCGGTTTTTGTGCTGCTAGCATCAACAATGCAATCTGCTGCTCTTTACTTCCAGATACCCAACAGAGCACATGATCTTCCATTGCTGTAGAAGCCTGACTATCATCTGACGCAAGTATTTCATACTTTTCCATGCTACCCTCTGAAACATAAATTGTTCCTTAGTTTCCATAAGGCCCATAAGACATCTGCACTGAACTATTAGCTAGTAACTACAAACTTTTCTACATAACCAGCATTGTCCTGTTGACTGAAAATCTTGTTGAACTAATGTGCATGGAAAAGCCGGTGAGGGGGCTTGCGCCCCTACCCCTTTTAGTTTGTATTTGATTTGTGAGAGCCTCGAACACATTGGGTTTTTAGCTGTAGAGAATTTGGACAGAATCGGTGGCACCATTTGCCTGCATTATTTAATTAAGAATACTTGAATTTTGACATGTATTAAACAACTTGAACAGGGCTTGGACAAATATTTCAGGAACGCGTTGTTGCTGGCCTTGGCGTCACGGCACAGGTTGCGAACGCCACCCCCGTGAGCAGAGCAGCATCCTCTCGCCTCGGCGCCGCACCGGAGCGCCGCTTTCTCACGCCGTACCCGCGAGCTAGTAGCTGCTGCTGCCCTTGCGCCATGGCGGCCAACATCAACCCGCGCAGCAGTGCCGCAGCCTACAGGAGCGACTCTCGCATCGCAGCGTCGCCGTGACGAGCGCGCTCCTCTCCGCCATCGTCGGCGACGCTGGGCTGCGAATTATTATGGTCTCTGGAAATGTTTTCATCCGGGCTGGCCATTTGCGGCGACGCTGGGAATGTTTTCATCCGGGCCAAGCCGCGGCTTCCGGATCGATCGAGTAGCGAGGTGCGCGGCGGGATAGCGAGAGCTTCCTCCTTGAAAATGGCGGCGACGCTGACCTCAGTACGCTGGTGCGAATTTGTGGTGTCCTCGCGATCGACACGCCGCTGCCGACAACAGTCTACAGAGCTCCGGCGGCAGCAGGCGGCGACTCCGATCGGCGGTGGTCGCCATGCGTGATGTGCTCCCATCTCTGTTGCTCAGCGTTAAAACTACGGATACAGTGCACTGCGCGCTGATGGCCCTGCATGCGTGCACTCTGGTTGCAACGGCATCACGCCTGTTATTAGTATTACTAGCCTGTTTCGTTCGCTCTGCCTAAGTTGTCCTTGGGGTCCATGCATGCCAACGGGTTTTGCAACAACATTGCTGAAGTATATACCAGAGCACTTGTATTGGTTAACTGAAACCTTGCAATCATGAGCAAATAAACTACAGTTGACAACGAGCAGCTGCACCAGAACATTGAGGAAGACGATGAGCTATAGTGGAAGCTTCCAAAAATCTTTAATCGCCCAGCTCATAGGACGGTGGTTCTGGAGACAATCGGAATGGAGTGAACTATGTGTCTGTACGAGGAAGAGGGAAACCTTCAACTCATGTTGTGGTGGTATATGTCTTGGTGGCGGCGGCGCGTACGTATTTATCGGTTTCCAGATTTATAACATATTGGGCACGTAACAAAATGAATATGCAAATGAAGATGAACTTCATAGACATTGAGAGATGGGTTCAGCTTCCGATTAAATACAGAGCTTGTTCCCCATCCACACTATCTTCTCCTGACTATCAGGAGCTTGTCGTATATGCAAAAATCTTACCAAACTAATGTGCAGGAAAGGACGGTGAGGGGGCTAGTGCCCCTACCCCTTTTAATCTGCATTTCATCAGAACCATGACATGCAGTTGAGGTCTTAGTTTTGTTGTGGCATAAATCCCTGGTTGTTTACCCCTTGGATTAAATAATTTAGCTTATTGGTTCGGATTATATAATTTATTATGGGATAATAAGCTTGTTGATTGTTTGGCAACCCAGATTATAATCTGGTGGGTTATTATTTTTTCATGATAAAAGGCATGCAATACCTTTAGCTATTTTGATGGCTTCTTCATCCTTTTATAGCACATTTATCATCCGATCAAACTTACTAAAAAATTGAAAATAAATAAATAAATGCCAAATAATGTAGCATCTAGGACATGGCAAAACCAACCCAGATGCAGTTGAAGTATTATTTATATTGTTGCGTAAGGCCTTGTTTGTTTACTCCTTATAATCTAATACTTGGTTTAAAATTATATAATTTATTGGATAATAAGCTAGGTGTTGTCTAGCAACCCAGATTATAAATAATCCAATGAATTATTATTTTTATGATAAAGACACGCAATACCTTTCAGTTATTTTGATGTAGCCTGTTCTTACTTTTATAGCACATTTTTTACCCGATTGAACTTCGTAAAGAGATTTAAATTACAAAAATGAATAAGGGGGCCTTTGGAACGCGGGATTTTTTCCCGTTCCTGCGTTTTTCCTGTGAACAGTCAACTGATTTTTGTGAAATTCCTGTACAATTGTGCCCCTGCACTGTTGACCTTTACAGTTTCAGTGTGATTTGCATGATCAGTGACCCTCATTTGTTAACTAAATTCTTCGTATGTTCCGAGTACGTGATACTGAAGTTTGACATACTATGTGACAAACTTGGAGATATTTTGGACAGAATCGGGGGCACCGGCATTTGACTGCACTAGCCTTTCAACCCGTACGTGCACCTACACGGGCTAGCACTGTTTGGCACAACTATTTGCTAACTAACCTATGTAAGAGTTGTTATTTTCTTTTCTGTACCTTACACGACCTGTTCCTCATTCCATAATTTTGCATACTAATTAATTAATAAGCATGGACATAGCAGGTTTTTCTTCTTCTTCTTTGCAATCATCTCTGCATCGTTGGGCCACTTCTATTTTTCAGTTACTAACCCCTTTTTTTTAGGCAAACTAACAAACCACTTCAATAATCTTTTTTGCGAACCACTTCAATAATCAAATATATATAATCAAACACATACTATAGCTAAAGTCTATCGTCAGCGTCCTATGCAATGCTTCGTATCCCGAACATTGTCATACATCCGTATAACAGTTGCTATGCAACATGGTAGATATGGGTGTGGCGGCACATGCACGAGAGAGAAGGGGAGATCGAGGGCGACGGCGAGCTGTGCAAGAATATAAGTGTGGCGGCGCTAGAATGGAGAGCGAAGGAGAGATCGAGAGTGCAACGCCGGCGGCGAGCTAGGATAGATCACGAGTGGGTTGGTGGCGCTAGAACGATGAGCAATTTCGTTGTGGAGAGGCAGCGGAAAATGAGGCTATATGAATAAAATGACAGCGCTACCCTTTATAATATCATTAGTATTATACCACTGATATAGGGCACCGTAAAACTTTTTTTACGAGGATCTAATGAATGTTGGTTGGGCCGGTACACAGTAGCGATACGACGTGCTATGGGCTGTGCTTAAGATTTGCTATGTCTTGTGCTGGCGGCATGACATGCATTGCACAATTGGCCGCCGTTGGACGATTCTGCTCAGTCACGAAGCAAGAGATGGATGGTTGCAATTCTTGTGGCAAGCAAACGGATATATATAGCGGCTTGTGGCTGTTGAAGTGTCCAGAAACTACTGCTAGGACGTATGAGACGCCTGAGTCCTGACATGTTTGGTGGAGCGGACGCGAACAAGACCCCGTCGCTGGCCCACGTTGATCAGCAGCAGGCAGGCAAGGCCGGCGCGCCAAAGTGGACACAGGCAAACCGGCAACGCCAAACCATTACCAACAATCGAGAGGAGGCTCTTGTGAACGGTAAGAGCATATCTAGCAATGGACCTCAAAATAAAATCTTTATTTTTATTTTTTAATCCGGCATGTAAAAATAAATGCCCAAAATTTGACTTAAACTTCAGCAGTAAAGTGACCGAAGACCTTATTTTGTGAAGAAAATGGTGGGACCCACAAATGAGAGGGAGGATTGGAGGACCTTAGGAATAGGGGCTTGAAGATGGAGTTTGAGGGGGCATGCAAAATGAGGGCCCAAGTAGGGTCCCTGCTGGAGTTCATATTTTGGCTCAAGACCCTAAATAATAGAGTAAGGGTTCAAATAAGGTCCTTGCTGGATATGCTCTAAGGCAGCAAATGAGACGAGCCTGTGCGCGTGAGGCCGACGGAGGGGAGCGATGTACCACGCATCCCACGGCGGCAGCGCGGCCTCGCCGCCGGGCGTCATGCACCCGGCCCCGCCGGGTACAGATGCACAGCGCCGCCGGTGACCAGTCACCGGGCTGTGCTCTCGCATGCTGGAACTCAATCATAACTCGGAGCATGTTCTCAGGAGCCGGCATGTCGCCATCCGAAACATTTGCGGAGTGCTCCTCCAAGCCGGAACATGGACGTCGCTCTCAGGTTCCGAACGCGGCGGTGCTCCAGAGAGAGAGAGAGAGCCGTGGCGTGCTGCTGCGACGGCGTCGTTGGGATGAGAGGACCATGGCGTGCAGCTGCACTGGCCTGATTGGGTGCGGAGGCCGAGAGCAGGCAGAGCGCGACGCGTCAGAGACCGATGGCGTCAATCCCGTACGTCGTCGCTTCGTTCTGGAAATCCATGCTTGCCGTGACCTGGCCAAGCGTCACTCGGGCAGGCAGGAGAATCCCGTCCGGCTTCTGCGTCGAGGAGGTGTATGTATCGCTGGCCTGAGCACCGGCGCGTTTCAGAACCTGCTCCGGTGGACATCGCGGAACATGCTCGTCCCAGGTCCGGTGACTGACGGCGCTCTTCAAATGCTCAGCCGCATGCAGCCACGCGTCCACCGCTGCCCCTCCCGTTTGTTGTGTGATCGTGTCGCACGTTATTTGGCCATGGCCTGCCAACGCCGCGCCCGCGGGCAGCATCCCCTCGCCGACGAGCACCCGAGCGCAGCTTTCTCACGCCGCTTCACCGAGGTGTCACTATGCCAAAAAAGCTGTTTGCAGACGCGGGTTAAGGCTAATCGGAGACGAAATTTTTTTTTCGTCTCCGAAATCGCGTCTGCGAAGAGGCCTAATCGCAGACGCGCATTTCCGCGTCTGCAAATAACCAATATTAGCAGACGCGTCCTGTTCTGACGCGGCTGCAAACTCTGCCACATAGAAGACGCGTCTGGACTAATACACGTCTGCTAAGGTCGGATTAGCAGATGTGGATTATTGAAACGCGTCTGCTAGCTTGGAAGATAGCAGACTCGTCTGGTTGAAACGCGTCTGCCATGCTAAATTAAAAAAAAAATAGAAAACGATACAGATATACATGCTTCTCATCACAGTCAAAATGGCTACAGATACACATGCAACTCCAATGACATTCGTATACACATACAAGTTACACCATCTGCTTAAATCATACATATGGCTCCATTCGTGATATACATTACAAATACACAAGCTTTCATAGTTTATATCGATGCAGAACAATTTTATGCCAAACAGGAGCTACTGAATTAACATGGCTACCCGGGACAGGAAAAAGAAAATCCAGTGAGCAGACTTAGCTCTAAAATTCTACTAGCACACTGTAGAATTATAGAAGCATGCCTAGGTCCGCTAAAAATAAACAAAGCAGCTGCAAGGAGCGACCTTAGATTCTGAAATCCTTGCTTCTAGCACATACAAGACATCATATACGCAGATGTAGTTACCAGTTAATCAGCACATGACCATCTGCACGAAGAATTTGCATTAGAAAATAAAATTCTGAACACTGAGACATACATAACTAATAATCAGACACTTGCACAACCATATATAGGTCCAGTTAAATCATATATGTCATGACAGATAGGAATCTTGTCTGAACAACCTTGCAAGACTAGCATAAATGCATCATGTAGGGTTTTCTCTAGCTACATAAGCAACCCAAATGATTAAACACATGTGTGAGCACTTCAGAGAAGAGAGGACAGAGATTGGGGGAAAAGTACTCATCTGTACATGGTTTGCCGAGGGGAAATATAAACATGTTCACTTTGCGCACCTGTACATGCCAACAAGCAGCAATGCATCATTAGTTAACCTTCAGTCCATAAGTGTAAATGCTCTTCAAAAATATACATATCCAACCAGCAATATATATTCTCAATTTAGTATGTACAACCACAATTTAGTATGTTAGCAAACTAAATGGCTTTGGCCTTGATTTAGTATGTTAGCAATATATATTCTCAATTTAAGAACATAGGTAACATAATTCTCACAAGTATCCAAGCATCAGTTTTACATTCCAAGAAAACACATGAAAGAATGCTAGAAAGATTAATCAACAAGTTACATAGTACAAGATCAGGACAGCACCAGATCAACACACTAGCAAACTATACATGGTCACCTCTGTCAACAGCTAAAGGCAATGTTATCATACTTGATAGACAAGTAGCATGTCTTCAGATAAGAAGTTTACCTTCAGTCACAATGGCAATCACAGGTGCTCAAATATTCCTCACTGCAGCTGCTCAGAGTCCTACTCTTCCATTCCTCCTTCAACACCAACTCAGCTCATCACTGCGAAAAACAAATGGCAGGAGATCAGAAATTCATGTAAAAACATTGAAGACAACGATACATCATTTGGATAACAGAAATAACAGAAAAGAAATATATGACATGGATGTGCTCTTTAGTCGATGGAGTTTAACATCATTTAGATCGATTTGACACACAGTATAGTTAGCCAGGCCTCCAAGCTTGCCCCATGCATCTAACCTATGCATAAATTGATTCATATTCTGCTGCAAAACAAAGGCAGATTTGTATTGCAAGCTGCTCTTCCACGCCATGGCACCATACATGCATACAGATACAATAGTGGGTCACATAATGAACAGAGGAGAAAACACACAACATAACTGAAGGTGGGGCATGCAAGCAGCCAAATCCTAGCAGAAGCAGTGCCAAATCTTTAAGGGCCTTAAACGCACCTGCCTATTCCTTTTGTAGCTTAGTGTTTGCAAGCAGTTTTGTGTTTGCGGCAATACGTTGAACAGGTAGAGGGCAATACGTCGAACCAAAGAGAGAGGAAAGGGAACAGGTAGAGGGCTCACCAGATGGAAGGTGACGTACCCCGAGAGCTGCCGCCAAGCGTGCACCGCGAACCCAGCTGCCTCGCCACCGACGCTGACCGCCGATGCTACCAGATCTGGGAGTGCAGAGGAGAGAGGGATTGAGAGAGATTTGAAGAGGGAAACCGGCGGAAGACGCAGATCGATACCTGACGGTTCTCCTCACAACAATGCGACGACATGGATCGGGGTTGGCGAAGGCGAGGGCACGCGGATCGGTGACGGTGAAGGCGAGGTCGACGACACACGGCGAGGGAGCGCAGATCCGGGACGGAGACGGCGAGCAGCAAAGCCGAGGAGTCGGTACATTCGCGGATCCGCGCAGACGCCGCCGTTGAAGTCGAAGCGCTGAGTCGCCGCCGAGGAATCCCCGCACAGTGAGGGTGCGGCGGCTCGGGTAGACTAGGCAGGAGGACGTGGCGAAGTGGAGGGGCAGCGGCTCAGGTCAACGAGGAAGAGGCACGGCTGCTCCGGCGAGGGCGAGATGGGGGCGTGGCGGCTCCGGTGGGCGAGGATCAGGGCGAGGTGGGTGGAGGGCAGGAGGGAAGGGAGGGGAGGGCCGGAGGGGAGAGGATGCGGGCGCGGCGGCTCCGGTCGGCGGTGGTCGCGGCGGCCGCGGCCCGTCTCGAGAGCGAGTGCGAGGGGGAGAGGAGCCGGAGAGGAAACCGCGTCGGGTGGCGGCTAGGGTTTGGCCTTCGACTGCGGGAGCAAATGGATAAGGCAGAGAGTGGATGACGAGAGGGAAGGGAGAGCCTCGGTCCTCGGACGTGCGCCCTTAAGCGAATACAATGAAAATTTTGGGTCCGGGTTCTTTGTTTGGCGACGCGTTTTGAGGCAACGCGTCTGCTACAGAGCTGCCTGTGCTAGCAGACGCGTTTTGTTGCTCCACGTCTCCTATATTGTCACATAGCAGACGCGTTTTGCTCAGTACAACCATATAGCAGACGCGTTTGGTTGATACGCGTCTGCTATCAGTTTTTGCAGACGCGTTTTAAAAACGCGTCACCGAGACCCTGTGTCTGAAATTAGCTTTTCTGGCATAGTGCGTGGCGGCCAACGTCACCCTGCGCCAGTGCCGCAGCCTGCAGCCGCGACCCCTCGGCGTGACGATCGAGCGCGCTCCTCCCTCATCGTCGGCGAGGCTGCAGGCTGGGCTACGAATTTGTTTTTTTTTTCCCTTTCGAAAATTGGGCTACGAATTTGTGGTCTCTGAGTGTGACCGCGCTGGACTCGCCGCGTCCCAGCCAGTCGATGGTGCTCCGCACGGCCCTGCTGCGTGGTGTGAGTGATCATGTCGATGCCGGAACATTCGCAGAGCAGGACGCGACGCAGCGGAGGAGCGGGAGCTGAGAGCAGGACGCGACGCAGCGGAGGTCGACGGCGAGCCAGCGCGTTCTGGAAACCCATGGCGGATGGCCTGCAGGCCATGCATGGGTTGTTATGTGGGCTTCTGGCCGGATCGATCGATCGAGAAGCGAGGTGCGCGGCGGGACGGCTAGACCTTCCTCGAAATCGGCGGCGACGCTGGCCTTTACGCCGGTGCGAATTTGTGGTGTCCTCGCGATCGACACGCCGCTGCCGAGAACGGTCGACAGAGCTCCGGCGGCAACAGGCGGCGACTTCGGCGGGGGTTGCCGTGCGTGATGTACTCCGATCTCTGTTGTTCAGCGTTAAAACTACGGATACAGTGCACTGCGCGCTGATGACCCTGTCTGCGTGCTTGCACCCTAGTTGCAACGTCAGGGCGCCTGTTATTACTAGCCTGTTTAGTTCGCTCTGCCTAAGTCGTCCTTGGGGTCGCTAAAGGATTTGGCAACAACATTACTGAAGTATATACCAGAGCACTTGCTTGTACGGGTTAACTGAAACCTTGCAATCATGAGCAAACTACAGTCGACGACGTGCAGCTGCCCCAGAACATTGAGGAAGACGATGAGCCATAGTGAAAGCGATCGAGTAGTGTCACACGGAGCGCTTCCAAAAAATTTTAATCGCCCAGCTCATAGGACGGTGGTTCTAGAGACCTGTTCTCCCATTTGCCGGTGCACGCCGACAATTGGAATGGAGTGGACTATATATGTGTCTGTAGGAGGAAGAGGCAAACCCTTGAACTCATGTTGTGGTGTATGTCTTGGTGGCGGCGGCCCATACGTATTTATCAGTTTCCAGATTTAAAACGAATTGGGCACGCAACAAAATGAATATGCAAATGAAGACGAACTTCGGCTCCGCCCCGCCGGGCGGTCGAGCACATTTCCTTTAGTCCTAAAGTTTAGTTCAGAGAATCTTGCTATTTAAAGGTATTAAATCAAGTCTAATTACAAAACCTTTTTACAGATGGGTGCTAATTTACGAGACGAATCTAACGAGCCTAATTAAGCTATGTTTTACTACAGTGATGCTACAGTAACCATCGTCTAATTACAGCTTAATTACCCTCATTAGATTCGTCTCGCAAAGTAGCCTAAGTTTCTGCAAAAAATTTTATAATTACACTTTATTTAATACCTTTAAATAGTAAGAACTTTGAACTAAACTTTAGTCCTAAACGAAACGAACACACCTGCAAGATAGTGTAGAGGTTCCAACTATTTAAGTTGGCCTCTCTCCAACTCAACTAACAACATGGGCCGAAAGAGTTGCACTTTCATATACGAATGGGCATTTGAGAATTTTAGCAATTATTGAGGAATATCATGGGTCCAACCCAAGAATTTCACCGACATCGAAATGGGTTCAGCTTCCGATTAATTGCTAAATGCACCCTAAGAGCTTGTTCCCCACCCATGCTATCTTCTCCCGACTATCATGAGCTTGTCGTGTATGCAAAAATCTTGCCAAACTAATGTGCAGGAAAGGCCGGTGAGGGGGCTAGTGCCCCTACCCCTTTTAATCTGCATTTGATCAGAACCATGACGTGTAGTTGAAGTCTTATTTTTGTTGTAGCGTAAAGCCCTGTTTGTTTACCCCTTGGATTACATAATTTAGCTTATTGGTGTTGGATTATATAATTTATTATGAGATAATAATATTGTGGATTGTTTGAAAACCCAGATTATAATCTGGTGGATTACTATTTTGATGGCTTCTTCATCCTTTAATAGCACGTTTATCATCCGCTCCAACTTACAAAAGAATTGAAAATAAATAAATAAGTGACATATTGGTCCATACAAATGCGGCCTTATAAAAGTTAAAAACCAAATAACTCTCCTAGATTTTGCATACATGACCTGCTTTTTTGAAAAGAAAAATGTTTGACACTACTCCGTTTGTGCCATTTACCAGCGTCAAGTTCTTGTTAAAAAAAAGGCTTCTCTGCCCTTGCACTGTTGACCTTACATTTTTATCTGATTTGCATAAATGACCCTAATTTGTTGACAAAATTTTGCACATGCTTTAAATAAAACTAAAGTTTGACATATGTGTTTATGCGAGGGATTGAGTTTGACATATTTGACAAGCTTGGAGAGAATTTGAGCAGAATCGGTGGCACCATTTGGCTGCATTATATTTAATTGTGAATACTGAATTTTGACATATTTAAACAACATGAACAGGGCTTGGACAAATATATATCTCTGCAACGCCTTGTTGCTAGCCTTGGCGTCACGGCAGGATGCGAACGCCACGTGCTCCCGCGAGCTGAGCAGCATCCCCTCACCTCGCCGCGCACCGGAGCGTAGCTTTCTCACGCCGCACCCGTGAGCTAGTAGCTGCTGCTGCCCGTGCGCCGTGGCGGCCAACGCCGTACCCGCGAGCTAGGAGCGCCCCTCGCAGCGTCGCATCGTCGGCGAAGCTGGGCTGCAAATTTGTGGTCTCTGATTTTGACCGCGCTCGACTCGCCGCACCCGACATTTGCAGAACACCCGCGGCGTGCGCGCCCCGTTCATGAGCAGGACCTCAGGTGTGCCACGTACGAGCAAGGCCCCATTGTAGGCCCACGTTCATCAGCAGCAGTAGGCAAGGCTGTGAGACAATCGAGACGAGAGGATGTAACAAACGAACGAGGCGAGGCTGCGCGCACGAGGCCATCACTACGGGAAATCCGACGTTTGCCGAGTGTCGCACTCTTTACCGAGTGTTATTTCTCGGACACTCGGCAAACAAGGTATTTGCCGAGAGTTTAAAAAAAACACTCGGCAAAGATTTCTTTGTCGAGTGCTAAAAAAAAACACTCGGAAAAAATGTGTTTGCCCAGTGTTTTTTAGGCACTCGGCAAAGATTAAAAACTTTGCCGAGTGTCTCACCATGACACTCGGCAAAGATGCCTCTTTGCGGAGTGTTTTATTGTACACTCGGCAAAGATGCTCCTTTGCCGAGTGTTTTTTCTATTACACTCGGCAAATAAATTTTTAATTAATTTTTTGATGCACTAAATTAATTCAAATCAAAAAGTTTTGAACTACAAAGTTGTATGACTTCTCAAGATCTACACTTTTTATTTTGGTCATTTTTCATTCGACAAAGCGCTAATAAATTTGTTCACAACATCAACATCTCCCGTACAGTTTCATAAAACTAGAAGAGAGATATATAAAATTTGTGAACAATGTTACTATCACTATGTCGAATGAATAAATGACCAAAATAAAAGTTGTAGATTCTCAGAAGTTATGAAACTTTGTAGTTCAACACTTTTTAATTTGAATCAATTTTGCTAAAGAAATATAGGTTTGATTTTTCTTAAGTTTGAATTTTGAATTTTTTGAAAGACTTTAGATGGAGAAACGACCAAAATGAAAGTTGTAGAACTCTAAAAGTTATGAAATTTTGTAGTTGACAACTTAGTTATTTGAATTCATCTTGTCAACGGAAACTTAGTTTAAAAGAGTTCAAATTTGAAATTCAAATTTTGTAAACGACCTCAGATGACAAAATGACCAACATGAAAGATGTAGATCTCGAAAAGTTAAGAAAGTTTGTATTTGATAACTTTTTCATTTGAATTCGTTTAGGTCTTCAAATAATCACTTGATGCTCGGTTTAGTATAATATGTGTAGAATCAAAATGGAATATGAACACATGTGATGCTTTGGTGTAGTGGTAAGGAGAGTCTTGTGTGAAGGGAAGGTCATGGGTTCGAATCCCGCCGGATGCATAGAGTGCAAAAAATGCCCCGATTTGCAAACTTGATGGCTTGTGACTTGGGCTAGTCGGTGGAGGCATCATCTCATTAAAAAAAATATTTTTGCTATGTTTTTGGGAAATTTTTTCGATTCATATTTTGCCGAGTGTTTTTCTTTACCGAGTGTAAAATGGCACTCGGCAAAGGCTTTGCCGAGTGCCCGACAAAAAGCTCTCGGCAAAGAGCCCTTTGCCGACCAGAATTTGCCGAGTGCTTTTTGCCGAGTGTAAACACTCGGCAAACCGTTTGCCGAGTGCTATAGTGGCTTTACCGAGTGCATCTAGAACTCGGCAAACTACAGATTTCCCGTAGTGCATGTCGCCGGCCTGAGCATTTGCAGAGCAATCACCCAGGCATCCGCGTTGCCCCTGCGTGCCGGAACATGGAACCGCTTCGACGTCCCTCTCAGGTTCTGAACGCGTCGAGAGGACGAGGGGTGGTCGCTATTTCGAATAGCGACCGCCCTTGAGTCCCTTGGACCCGTTCGATTGGTTCTGCACGCCTCAGATTTATTGGTTGACCGGTCGTTGGTCGTCAACATAAGGCTCCAGTGCTGCATGGTGCGGTGGCCGAGAGCAAAGCGTGCGACACCGGTCTTCCGCCGTGGAAGTCGATGACGAGGGCGAGCGCGGGCGCCGAGGACGCCGGCAAACTCGTCACGGTCGCTTCGTTGTGCTCTGGCATCGCCATGGGCGGCCTGATCAAGCATCATGCGGGCAGGGAGAAGAAGTGCCGGCAGCAGCGTCTGGATTGAGGAGTCGCATCGATCCGCGGCGCCCCTGTCACAATTATCTCTCTTGTTCTTCCCTATGACAGGATATCTGTCCAGAGAAGACTCGTGAAGCATTCGTTCGCCCACTGAATTCTGAAAAGAGATAAAAATATGAACACCGCGATATGCCATATCAACCATCCATCCATCAACAGTTTCTTCTACCACAGATCAATCTGTCAATCAAATCCTGCCTCATGAGCATCACCAAATTACCCTGTAGGCCGAGCGCCGTCGTGGTCGCACTGCAATTGGAAAGGGGGCCCGCGACGTCGCACAGATTGGAGAGGGGGCGGCGACCTTCCTCGAGCTCGACTGGAGACGGCATCCTTTGATTCGAGAGGGGGCGGCGGCGGGAAAGGCAGCTGGGGCGGCGGACCTGCGCCGCTGGCTGGCCGTCGACCGCGACGGGATGTGACGAGCTGTTGTGCTTGGGCGGCGGGGAACGGTGCTGGCGTCGAGCTGTTGTGCTTGGGCAGCGGGCAGAGGCGGCGGCCACGGAAGCCTGCTTTCTTGGAGAAACATGGGATAAAACAGAGGCCTTTGGTTGGATTTGGACTTTTAAGAAAGCAAAATCACTTTAGAAAGCAGAACCAAACACACCTCTCAAAAAAAAAAAAAACAACAACATCCTTGAGAGACATAACATTCGCATTGGATGTTAGGACTAAGGGCGTGTTCGTTTCGTTTAGGACTAAAGTTTAGTCTAAAGTTCTTACTATTTAAAGGTATTAAATAAAGTGTAATTATAATTTTTTTTACAGAAACCTAGACTACTTTATGAGACGAATCTAATAAGGGTAATTAAGCTGTGATTAGACAATGGTTAGCATCGCTGTAGCAAAACATAGCTTAATAATTAGGCTCGTTAGATTCGTCTCATAAATTAGCACCCATCTGTAAAAAGGTTTTGTAATTAGACTTTATTTAATACCCTTAAATAGCAAAATTCTCTGAACTAAACTTTAACAGGGTGTTTGGATAGTCCCATGACTAAAACTAGTGAGACTAGTAGTCCCACTCATGTTTGGAAGCAAAGACTAAAAGTGATTAAAGACCATTACAGATTCTGCCCTATTAAAGAGAGAGAGTGACTAAAACACCTTTTAGCTACCCCTCCCCCCCCCCCCTATTAGAGAGCTTTAGTCAGGTGACTAGTTGTAGTCCCTTTCTAGTCCCACTTGTTTGGAACTTTAATCTCTAAAAGTGACTAAATCTAGCCTGACTGGTTTTAGTCATGGTGATCCAAACACCCCCTAAATGTCCCGAGTCCATCATCGTCTCCCTCATCCTTCCCTCATCCTTCTGACTAACTATCACCAACACTACACCTTTACGCAGGACTAATGTAGGAGGAAAGTTAGGTGGAAAGGGGCACGTGCCCCTCACACCTTTATAGTTTGCGTTTCATCTTGTTTGATGAAACCGAATATAATTTGATGAAACCGAATATAATTTGATGTAATTAATCATGTGTGTAATATGTTTTCATTTTACACACGAAAACAACATCAAACGTGTTGGACTGTTGGTGATAGTCTTTGTAGTTGGCTTTCAGTTCCAACGTGTTGGTGCCATCCAATGTCTCCTCGTAGTTGACATTCCAAGTTAGAAAAATGGTCATCAAAGACTGAGGAAATTATGAAAAATGAAAATAAAATAAGAGAGTCCCTCATTTCAAAGAATTTTGTTGTCTCGGTCCCTGTTCCGAAAAACATGCGGATTGAATGTTGAATTTGGCGTGCGGATTGGGTCCCTTGCTCCGAAAATTGTCATGTCTGTAAGACGGGCTGGCAACATTGTTGGGCGAGATGTCAACCTGCCGCACTTGTCTAGATCAGTTCACTTGATTACGTGCGAATCGAATTGCTAGGACGCATGCCATTTTTTGGTGGAACGGCCACGTGAACAGGAATTACAGGACCCAATCGCAAGCCCACTTTCACCAACGGCAGGCAAGGCAGCGAATACATGGTGTGCCGCGGCCGCCGCCGTGCCCGTGCAGGCGTACGTGCACACAGGCAATCAAGCCGGCGACACCAACCAACATCCGAGACGAGGGTGTGGCTGTACGCGTGAGGTCAACGGAGGGGAGCGCTGGACACGCGACGCCGGCATGGCCTATGGAGGTGAGGCGAGGCGGCACGGCTTCATCGGGGAGTTGACATGTCGCTGGCCGGAACATTTGGAGAGCGCCCACGGCTTTGGCGTTGCTCTCACGTGGCGGAACTAGGAATCGCGTGATCCGCGACATTGCCATCCGGCGGAGCAGGTTTTGAACGCGCCGGAGCCATGGCGTGCACCTGCGCTGGCGTCCTGTTCTGGGGAGGAGGGGACCAGGGGTGGTCGCTATTTGAAATAGCGACCACCCTCGAGACCCTGGAAGCCGTCCGATTCGATCCTTACGGATCAGATTCATCAGTTGACCAGTCGTTGGTCGTCGTCATAAGGCTCCAGAGCTGCATGGCGGAGGGCCGAGAGCAGAGCGCTGACACAGCGGAGGTCGATCGAGGAGATGAAGACAGAGAGGCGGTCGATCTCCTGCCACGTCGGCCACCAGCTGCGCCAGTCCAACCTCGATCTGGCGCGGTAGATTTTCGGAATGAAATCCTCTCAAGGGAGAAAGGAAATCTGATGGAAAGGGAGAAAGGAAGGGGTGGCAATCTGACATATAAAAAGGGGGAAAAAAAAAAGAGAAGGGTTACCATTCCTCTATGCACGAAGGGCAGAACAAAAGGAAGTTTCCATTCGTGATTGTCTTTAGTTACCATAACACTCTGACTCGTGTGCATGTCTGTGCATATATATACGAGGGGCGAGGCTCCTCTGCTGTGACGTATAGCCCAGACTCGACTCCTTTATCGTACATTCACGATCAATATGATGAGGAACAGGTGCCGTAGCTTGGTGTACGTAGTAATTGTCATATTCTTCTTTGCGTCCACGGTACAATGTAAGATCAATCTTATTTTAGTTTTTTGTCATTGATTTTTAGTGTCTGTCTTTGTCTCTTCGATCATTTTACTATGCATCCACCACATGTTGATGATGAACATGAAAAATCGAAGCAGGTCGTGTGCACCCACTGGAGCTCGCGGCTGCAAGCAACCACGGCGCAGTACATGGCGTCTTGAACAACACAAGCCATAATAGATCTACACCGGTTCTAGATGAGAGCAAGGTGGCCCTGCTGTTTTGCTTGAATACGAAGATCGACGGAGTTGACAGCTACTGCTGCATAAACGAAAAGCCAATACCGTACTGTTACAAAACATTGGACATCTGTCAGCAGAAGTGCCCCGTATGCACTCCCAAGTGCCCGCCCGCCATAGCCAGGCCTTTGTAGACGACCCTGGCTAGAATAATCGATCATCAATATTTGTTGATGACCTATATATAAGTTAATTAATAAAGATGTTGCATACCGGTTTCGTTTATCTTCACATCGATCTCATGCGCAGTGTGTAGTAGTAGCACGATGTGTATGTGCGATTACGATGACGAGATGTACGTTAGCGGCGTGAGGCGGAAGGGATTTAGCGAGATCATGATCCAAGCTAAGGGCAGCAGGAAGGAACCCCGGCCCATCCGGCCGGGGCGGCGGCGGCAGCCCTCCACGTTGTGGTGCCGCGCAGTACGGTCATCGTCATTGGCCTGGGGAGATGCATGGCAGAGTGCGACGCCCGGCGGCGAGGAGACCGACGGCGGGCGTCGAGGACGCTGGCGGGGATCTCGATGTCAAGGCAAAGCCGCTGCCGCCTCACCACAAGACGGGGCCAAGCACCGGTCACCGCAGCAGTCAGGAGCAAATCGGCGACACCAAACAACAGACGAGACGAGTGTGGAGGAAGACGGAGGGGAAAGCGGGACGCACGGCGGCGCGACCACGCAAGGTGTCCGGTCACCGGAAGCAATTTTACAATTACCACCCTGTTTTGGATTGCGACTATTGATCGCAATCCAACTTTTTACATGTAATCCCCTATTTTGGATCGTGGTTACGGATCGCAATCCAAATATTTATAAAAAGCCCCTAGATGTTTGCAATTCGCCCCCCTAAATTGGACGGCCGGCTCCTTGCCGCTCTGTCTAGCTCTCCCCTCGCCGGCTCGGCCCCTAGCTCTTCTCGCCGTTGGCTGCCGCCGCCGCGTTCCAAGCCGGAACCGCGAGCTCCGCCACCATCTTTAGCCCTTCCACCAGCAGCATCTCCCCACTTATCGTCCTCCCGGAGCAAAGACAATGGCAGATGTGCCCGTGCACGCGTCCAAGCTCCGGCCGCCCTGCCTGCCTATACGGCTGCAGCCTCCATCCGGGGGGCCGGTGCCGCAACGGTAGCCGCGAATGCGGTGATAATCGCTGTCAACGAAAACACAACTCAGCTTGCTTGCTTCTGATGGCTGGCTCTGAACTCTGTTTTGCCAGTATAAAGGACTTTCAAATGGCACAATGGTGCTCCGTGCCTCGAGCACTGGACTGGAGTTTGCTTAATCATCTTCTTATAAAGCATGTGGCCGTTGAATCAGCGGTTTGGTTGGGACAACACTTGATGCAGGCATCATCAGTTCATGACCTGGAGCTCTGCACATCACTCTGAAAAAAAAAAGAGGGCTATTGCATTGCAATGGAGCTCTGAAGAATTGACGTGGTGGGTGGTTCTTATATCAGAAAATGGAGACGGTTCTTGTTCATCCGGTGTTGGATGCCTTCATCTCTACTTGTCACTTTTGGAGTAATATAAAATCTACTGCTTTCGCTTGAAGAACGCATTATTCAGTTGCGCTGTCTAATTCAGTGACAACAGAGACGAGTTCAGCAAACACAGTGTATGTAAACAACGCCAAGATGGCTGATGTGGTTGCTAAATCTGGCCCAAGGCCTTAGTCCAACCCAGTAGTTCAGTAGGAGGAGGCCCGGCCTAGATGGCATCGTTTGAGCTTTGAACTTTGGGCGCGCGCGCCACCTAGCGAATTCTCGACAGCTGGTTGCGTGCGTGCGTTAGACGAAGACAACGGCTTTGCATGAGCCGCAAGAACAAACCAGATATTCACGTCACAGGATGGTGTGCAATGTCAGAGGGGTGAAGTGAATGTCACGAGGCCAGGAAAGCGACAGCAACAAGAGATTATGTCCAGCGAAGCGGAACGCGAGTACTCCCTCCAGTGTCAAAAAAGCTGTCGTTTTGGACATTGACACAGTCCTCAAAACATAGCTTTGACCAATACTTTTTTATATAAAATATTTTAAAAAATATAGATAAAATATACTTTTATGAAATCATATTTCAATACGAATTTACTCATGTCATTTTCATATTTCTAAACTTAACACAAAAAAGTTTATTTACAGTCAAAGTTTTTAAAGTTTGACTTAGAACAACCTCAAAACGACAGCTTTTTTGACACTGGAGGGAGTAGTTAAGATCGTGGTGCAACGGAAAGTAAAACCACATCCAACAAACATTTCCAGAAGAGTCCCAAGGAACAGATAGGTATGACGTATTCAGGTCGGAAAATGCTTTTTTTATTTATTTTCGAACAAAATAAACTGTTCCTGTACATAATCGAAGAATGCATAATCTATCCAAAGGACCCCCTCAACTTCCTCCCTCCTCAGGTAGCGTACCCTCTACTGAAGCTGAATGTGTTACCATGTACCCCTGCAAAGCAGCAATTGTACCAGTTAACTAAAACCTTGTGTGATCAAGCATAATTTGAATTCATTATCCAAGATCTGGATACAACTAGCTCAGACGAGAAACATGCTCGGCCAAACTTGGAATCGGTGGGAAAATGCATGTCAGTTGAACATATGCAGCTGATTTTCTTGATCAATAGATGGAATTACCTACTTTAACAGTACTGAACAGAGCTTTTGCGTCGCTGTTGTTGTTGAAGTGGTCACGAACAGGCTGAAAGGAAGAGAAACGGGGTAAGGTCACATTACTTTCATCGAAAAAATGAATGATGTCCCAGTTGTTAATTGTACAACCATTAGTGCAGAGAGCAGACTAGTACATAGTTGGATAACAGTAGGGGTTGGGGGGGGGGGGGGGGGGGGGGAGGGGGGGGTCGTTTACCTGCAATATCTGGTTGATTGCTTTTGCAAGAGCAGACTTCACATCATCAGGATGCAGAGTGCCACTGCTGTAATCCTCAAAGACTTCTTCCACTTTGTTCTAGTTCCTGTTTAACAACACAGTGTTACATCTGAACACAAAAATGAAATTGTGTAATGTGAATAAACTATCTGGTGCACATTTCTAAATAAGACTCGTATAGCATTATGTGCACTAATTAAACAGAAAACAGTTCAGTGTTTAGCTGAAATTACTTGTTTCCGCCATTATCTTCCTCGCGAAGTACCTCAAACCTCCCAAACCAAGGGGAAAATGTGTTTGACATACTCCAAGCATGGATTTCCGTCAACAGTTTTGATAGGACAGAAAGCCTCTTTAATCTTCAAATTGACCTCAGACTGCAAAAAAATAAATTGATTTTGAAATCCTTATCAAGATTCAAGAGTCAAAAGTTAATAAAAAATTTTACTGATAGATGCATTTATTTTACATAACATAAAAGGAAGTCCCTAAAGAAGAGGCCATATATTTTAACGTCGCATTCAGGTTATTGCAGTGATGTCTGCTGAGAAAAATCATAACAGGCAAAGCTGCAACATTACAGAAAGAAATCTATATCCTTCCACCTCCAACCATCAGTGTGCAACAAGAACATTTGGTACTAACTTATTTTATATCTAACTATAAGGGGCCACAATGCTGGAAGCAAGTACAGAGTATATATAAGTTAAGGCATATCCTATCATGAGACAAACCTCATTGTCTTCCATAAAAATAGCTGAGGATGGGTCGCTCTTTGACATTTTCTGTTGGCCTTCTTTAAAACCTGGTAGCATATCTATATTTGAAGTTAAAAGAAAAATACATTTTTCACAAAACTGGAACATAATGAAAAAAGGTATCTGTGATAAGTAAAAACCGCATCCACATGATATAATTGCATAAAAAGGATACGGTGTGACAGAATTATTGGTCTATTATTCCTTCTGATGACCTCACAATATTCTCTAGCAAGCATATTTACTTTTCTTTGATCCATGCCCATCTGGCATATGTCTACCTGCAGAAGGAAAGTAATAACTCAAGTTGTAACTATCCAGAGACCAATATTAGTATAGTTTGTTGTACAGAGCGAATAATAAACTAAATCAGAGATACCATAAACTTTCATTAAGCTGAAAATGAATTAATTAAATAGGATTTCTTCTACATATACAACCTACATGGTTTGAATTTACATTAGATGTTGTAGGCAAGTGCTGACATACTGACCTCAAGGAAGAATATATCAGCACACTGCATGAGGGGGTATAAAATCTGGGCAGCAGAAAGGGCATCTTTCTCACTTCGGCCCATGATCTGGCAGCATCTGTTCAGTAATTAGGTAAAAAACTGTTATTTCACAAATTCTACAAAGTATGATAACATTCCTTCGTTCAAAAAGCTCCAAAGCAACACACAGGCCGAATGAGTATATTTATACCTGACTATTCTGTTAAGTGACCTTTTCTGGGCAATGTCCATTACAAGTGACCAGTATTCATTGATCTGCTTATTGATTTCTTCCGAGGCCCAGAGGAATTCCACTCCGTCCGTGTTCATGCCAAGAGCTTTCCAAATTTCAATCATGTAGCGACCAACTGTTTGGATTTTGTTTAAATCAGCTCCAATCTTCTTGTTGAGCATTGCAAACCAATCTGCTATCCATATTTTCACTCTGCATCCTCTTCTGATCATCTTGTTAATATTTAGCGCCTTCCCAACGCCCTGGAAAAACAAAGTCAAATTTACTTCTGTTTTGGGTATTACTATGATTCTGAAGCATTGAGCATACAAAGATATAGAGATTTGTCTGGTCTAACCTGAGCAATGTGCATTCGGCCTGAGGGTTCGAATCCATCATAGCAGATTGGGTTGGGCTTATCCCGCAGCAGCTGCTGCAGCTCTTCCTCTTCAATGCATTCCTCCCCAATGCTCAGCAAGGTTGCTAACCGCTCCTTCACGATCTTTGGCGGCATGCTGCCAGGCAGATCCTCAAAGGAGGATGACAGTACAGGCTGGATACAAATTGCAGTTCAGGTTGGGCAAGTATTTTTGACTCATCCATCTTATATAAGTTGCACTTGGTACGCTAGCTTAGTAAAATTCATGATTCAAAATCTAATCACATCTTCAACCAAAATTCTGTGTACTACAACATAGAGTAAATGAGGATTTAAAATGTTGAAAGAATGATGAAGTTGTTCTGCTTTACAACATGTCTAGAGAAAGAATGTAGCTGCAGCGTTGGAAGGTTGCTTTCAAAGAAGAGATGAAACTAGTGATCTTAAAGGCCACTAGTGATATCAAGCAACAGCTGGAGCAGTGGTTATGTAATATAAGTTAATTTCCTCTCTTTTAGGGTCTCTCTTTGGGCCTACGGCCTTGTACCATGTAAATATTTCCTCAAATTTAATATAAAAAAAGGTAGGGGACTCCCCTGCCGTTCGCCTAAAAAAAAAATCATGAAATTGAATTTTTATTAAGAACAGAATGTACCTTAACAACAACAAACGGAACTTTGGCATTACTCCTGTTTTTGAAATGGTCACGAACAAGCTGGAGAAGAGAAATTGTTATCAACTAATAAAAGTACAATTGCAATAGAAAATGAACACATTTTGAACATAATTGCAAAAAAGAAACTAGTTCAGACTAAGCAACTGGTTATTTAACTGATCGAACAGTGAGGGTTGATCATCACCTGCAATATCTGGTTTATTGCTTTTGAAAGGTTGTTCTTTACGTCAGCAGGATGCAAAGCGCCACTGGCATAATCTACAAAGACGTCTTCCATTCTGTTGTAGATCCTGTTCAATAGAAAAAATAAAATTAATTTTAAAACTGGAAACCAATTTAGATGTCATTCCGATCATTGGTGCGCGACTACCAATTAGATGGACTCCTATTTAACATACATTATGGTTGCAGACATCTATACATTGTTCCTCTTTTATTAGTTACATCTAATTGGTAATTACAAGCTTTAGTTCTTACTATTAAAAAAGGTAGGGGACTCCCCTCCCATTCCGTCGAAAAGAAAATCTTACTTGTCACCACCATTAGCTTCTTTCCTTAATACATCAAACCTTCCAAACCAAGGGAAGACAATATGTTTGATGTACTCCAAGCATGGATTTCCTTCGATAGTTTTGGGAGGGCAGAAAGCCTTTTTTATCTTTCCTTTCACCTGAGACTGCAATAATCAAGTTTTGATCCATGCCCATCTGGCATATGTCTACCTGCCAAAGCAAAGAAATAGAACAAATCTGTAAGATAACTCCTATATTGGTGTGACATAGCCATACTATATATCGAGGGAGCAAAGTAAGAAAAATAAGTTAGCAGACTTTCTCTAAACTGCAAAAAGCTCAGGTGCCTTATTTCTACACAGCATGCATGTATATGGTGTGAATTATTACAGTATATAAACACATACTAGGCTACCAAGTACAAACATACAAACCTCAAAGAAGAATACATCGGCACACTGCATCAGAGGGTACATGAACTGCCCAGCACTCAAGTCATCCTTTTCTGTTCGTCCCATAATCTCGGAGCAACTTCACAAGCAGTAGTAGTCAGGGGGAAAATAGTTACTTGCAAGTTCGCGGAAACCAGACATAACACTCAAAAATCTTAACTTGAAGGTACAAGCTACATGAGCTCAGTGCATACCTGACTATATCCTTTCGACAGAACTCTTTTGGGCAATGTCCAGTACAAGCGGCCAGTATTCGCTCGCGCGCTTCTGGATCTCCTCCGAGGACCACAGGAATTCCACACCATCCATGTCCATGCCTAGCGCCTTCCAAGTTTCAATCATGCAGTGGCCAGCGGCCCGGATCATGTCAAAGTCCCCCTCCCATCTTCTTGTTGAGAAGAGCGAACCAGTCCGCGATCACGATCTTCACTCTGAACCCAGCTCTGACCATTTTGTTAACTCGTGTCACTGTGCCAATGCCCTGGCAAGACATAAAAGGACAAGTTTTCAGATATTGTTTCAAGCGTGAAAGCTAAAGGGTTCAAAAGAATCTGTATTGCACATGCTGATTGGCAAACCAAAGCTTGTTGAACAGAAAGCTCAATAAAGTGCAGTGTAACCAATTTCACTGGTGAAGCAAGTTTGTACTATCAGGTTAATTATTCCAAGTTACAGACAAGAAGCTAGCGTGGGGGACTGATGAGTTGAGGTTTGGCGCCGACGAAGACCATCGGGTTACCTGGGCGATGTTCATGTTGCCGGAGGGCTCGAAGCCGTCGAAGCAGAAAGGGTTGGCCTTCTCCCGTAGCAGCTGCGGCAGGTCCTCATCCCCGACGATGTCATCCGCAACGCCCCGGAGGACCTCGGCCTTCTCCTCCGGGTTGTTCGCCGCCATGGCGCGGCTCAACGGCGGCTTGGAGCCGGGCGGCCGGGGACTAGTACAGCAGTGTTCTATGTCTCTTACTACGGCGTGCCGTGCCCGCCAATTCTCCTTCTCCCCCCTTCCTTTGGCCGGCAGCCAAGTATCTTCTTTCTACCTCACTTGATGATGAACGTCAAAAGGTTTTGATCAGTCCTGATACCGAATTACCGATACGTCTCGCAAATATCAAATTCATATATTCTACTTAAAGTTGTATTTTTGCAACAGAAAAAAATACTAGTCTCAAATTTAATTGATGCAGACTAACAATAATTTCAAAACAAAAAATTGATAGCAAAATTAAGAACCTTGCAGACGAGATCGCCCTGGGCTCCCGAACGGATCGCGAGCTTGGTCCTCTTCTTGCAGCGCGGCGAGTTCGTCCTGGAGGAGGCAGCCGGCTTTAGCGGCTATGTCCTCACCTCAGCTCGGCCATGCGGCGTCGCCGAGGTGGGCGGCGGCGTCCGGCGTCGAACGGAATCAACCGGTACGAAGCAACGCAGAGTGAGGCTCTAGGTTTGCTGCTACGGGTCTGATCCTTCGACTGAGACGTGCTGATGTTGGCCCAGGACGTCTCTGCAGTGTAGTATCCGATTTTCTTTTCCTTTTTGTGGATATACTTCTTTCCTGATACGTATCATGGCCGTATCCGACTATGGAGTGTCTGCAGGATTGATTGCGGATTTGGACTCGGATTCGACACGACATGTTTAGTATAGTCGGGCCGGGGCGTGATGTAAAGATAGAGTATACATACGTCTCGGGTGCTTCCTCGTCTGTCGGCGGCACCTACTGCACCGTGTGTCGTTCCAAATCGCCGCCGCGGCGTGGGTGCTCGCCCGACGACGGCCGGCAGTAAACAGGGTACACGCGCACACGGATCAAAGGGCGACCAGACTGCAGCCGCGGCCAACTGATGGATGGGTCACCACGGTATGTTCAATCGGCAGCCCACCATCTATCAGTAGATTCAAAGCCGCGATTCTGGGTTTGCATTTTTAATTACGAGCAAATTGCTGACGGGTTTAAGATTACTGTCCATTCATGTCTTTCCATCCCAGCCAGGATGGAACAAGCTCTGTACAACAATTGCTGTGTTCTATGTTTTTTTTCTCCATGCCGTTTTATATCTGTAGCAAGCCCATAATATCATTTCTTCACTAAAAAGAGTTCATAATATTTTGTTTGACTATTCTTTACGCTGATCATGCATCTTTCCTTTACATTTTCTTATTAGGGCCGAGGAGCATCCCAGTGAGGTGAACAACACTGATCTCAACAGGGTAATTACAGATTTGCCTGCGCTTGAGGCGCTGTACATGAGTGACCCCTCACTTTTGACCCCTCAAATAGCTGAAGAGACTGATGATGATGACGACGCATACGCGTATGGTGATTATGGCATCTATGCACAACTTGGCTCTGTTGGAACAATATGTTAGATATATAGCTGTAAGTAGATCCTCCTATATACTAATTAAACATCGTGCAACCTTTGCAGGCCACATGAACCGATACAATTTGGAATAGGAACATTTGATCCACAGACCCTCCGTTATTATTCAGCCCCCCGCCTGCCTCAATTCAAGTGGTCGGAGGGCATAAAAGAACGAGGACAAGGAGTGTAAGTCTTATTAACTACCTTTCATTTTAAAAAAAAAATTATTAATCATGTTTTCTATTGTAAATAGTACCTGTCTATTATCCTGTTTGAATCAATTGTGATGATCAGGTTTGAGGAGCTTGCTGCTGATACAAGTGAGGCGCTATCACAGAGTGATTCATCTGTTTCACCAAAATTGACAGAGAAATCTCCCACAAAAGATTCGGATTATGAGTACGTACAGCCTTGATGTTATTTATAAATAAAGTTGCACTAGTTGTTCTTTTTTGAAGTCTTGGAGTATTAAAAGTAACAGCAAGCCTTCATGCAGTAAATGTTTGCCAGCTCATGTGTTTCCAAACAGCATAGTAGAAAGCAACGTAATGGCATGTGATTAGTGTAGCATCACAAACGTAGGAACTATAATTCATGCCTTGTCTTCTAATCTGTAGTAAGGAGAGAAGTACTGTTCTAATCTGTATCATTATCGGCACCCAAGTAGCATATATAGATTATGTGTCATTATTAATTACAACAATGCAAATTTGCCTTGACAGTAAATGGTTTTTGGATAACTATTAGTTGTATATCAGTTGCTTTCGAGAAACCATAAATGAATTTACTTTCTCAGTACAACAATTTAACAAATCTGTGGTCCGCATTCAATAAACTTTTGGTGTCACTCCCTTTTTTTTAAAGGTCTGTTACTCCCTTTTTGATTCTTATACTTTACGTTGCTTACCTTATTGGCATGCTTTTCTTCAGCACGGAGGAGGAATTACGTTTGATTAGGGAATACCGAGCTGCTGCGAATACCTGCACCAGCTTCAAGCAAGCTTTTGATGAACTTCTAGCTGAACAACATGCTAAGAGGGGTACAGAACCGCCACCACCACCACGAGCAAAACTCTTACCAGTTGATCAGGAATCTCAGTCACTCCAGGCACAGCAACAGTCTTCTTCTGCAGCTGCTCAACCTCAGCATAATACAACATCGTAAGAGTCATCTTTAATTTATTATGTTTTCTCATTTTTATCGTGCCTATTTCTGTAACAAATCCATAGTGTCTTTATTTTGGCCAATCTTTGCATTGTAATCCAATTACTGTAGACCTCAGGGCTACACATTGATAAATTTCTTTTTAAAAGAGGGGTCCTACATTTTGCCCAAAATAAACAGAGGTTAATTTATAAATACTCCATTGCCCAAATAAACAGAGGCAAAATATAGGTAAATAGTATCCATGCATGAGGGTATCGTGTATCCTACACAGCTAGCACACCATAGAGTTTTCCCTTAGAATATCATGAACCTTGGCAAGTTGAAATTTCTAAACTAGTTGCATACTATGTCAACCTTTAAACTTCACAGTGCTTGCAAACTTCTTAATTATCAGCCATTCATGCCTACAGTGCAGCTTAATTATTCCCTGCATATACTTTTTTTCCCTTGTCGTTAGAACCAGGTGTTTAGTTCAAATTAAAACTAAGTTTCTTGTCCTAAGAACAAGAAAAAAGATCAGAGGTATAGTATTATATTGTCCTTTCATTGCCTAGTAATTAACATGGGATGATTTTGCCTTGTCAATCTTACAGTTGGTGTGAATTCATACATACAGATGTGATGCTTCAAACGTAGAACTTGCTAAAAATGCGGAGAAATGGATGCATGAGGAGGTGAAGATGGTTTTCGAAAATATATTGAAAGAAGAGACGACCTCAAGGTACTGTAACAATGTATTTTTTTTTTGTCAGGGGCTTGACTGTCAATATTTATTTTTGTTTCAAAGTGCAAGTAGGTTTTGATTTAACAATGTATTTTTTTTAGGGGCTTGACTGTCGGTTCAATGAACTTTGCCACCAATGCTTCAGTGTCGAGAATTACAATAAAATTTTCCACCATTATAACTTCACAGTCATGATGAAGAAGCCTAATTCAGTTGATTGGGTTGTTACACTGTACTTTGCAGAAGTGAAGCAAATATTTGGGAGGAAATACTATTTTTGTTGCCGTCTGGAGCCAAACGAAAACGGTACATATTGATCCTTTCATGACGAGTCAAACATTATTGAAACTTTTTTTTTGAGATTAATCATTATTAAAACTGACGTAACTATTCTTACCATTTGTCTGGTTATCAATCATTCTTACCAGGTAATTGTCATGCTTGCAAGAGCCAAGGCATGGAAGAGTTGAAGCACCCTGCCACAGGTGGCTTTGATGCGGGCTCGCCTAATACTGGATTTAATTTGTGGTACACAGACGAGTGAGATAATTTATGATTTTAGTGTTAAGTTTGAGGGATCGGATCCAATCTTGTAGTAGTACTAAGTGTCAAATATGTTGATGCTAGTCTTGTTTTCTTCAGAATAAACATTTTGCGCGCATGAATCTGTGTGGATCTTTGCCTGCTGGAAGCCTCTAATCTCATCTTGGGTCCAACCAAGAACCAACCACACAGCCAGTTTCTTCGAAAACAAAAAAAACCACACAGCCAGTTGTTTTGCCAGGCTGTGAGTTGATTTGATCGGGAGAACGGGAGAGCAAATGCAATGCAAGAACCACTGGATTAATGCATTTGTCTGCTCTCATTAGTAGTAGGAGCCTTGCAAGAACCACCGGATAAATGCATAACCTGCTGAGTATGGGGAATAGTAGGAGCTAGGCAGGAGACGAGATCATAAACCACTATCCGGCTACACTTGTGTTTGACCCGGGTTTTTGGCTTCCGTGGATGGGACTTGGATCCTGGTGAGATGAACCGATCACAAGCTGCCCTGCTGCTGATAGCTCGAGCAAAACGGGGAAACTCATTAGCCTCCAAAAGACAAAAGACAAAAGGAGAAGAAACAGGTCGTCGTTCTAGTCTTGAGGTCCCAAAGTCACATTTTGTAGGCACGCTGCCTGGTGCAGGTGACGCCAGTCTCTGCCTTGGTTTGGATCCTTGTTGGCAAGATGGCGTGGAAAGAAAACCAAGCCCCGAACTACCCTCTCTGGCTCTCTCTCTCTGTCTCTCTCCCCTCTTTATCAGTCCTCAAAGCCAGTCTTGGATCTCCTATTGGCTACCCAGCCAAGAGAGCTTTTGTTCTAGTCAGAGAAGTAAAAAACTTGATTTATTTTATACTAGTCCGGCAGATGATCACATCGGCCAGTTGCTACTTACCCCATCCATTCACATCAGCCAGTTGCTACTTACCCCAGCCATTGGAGAAATGGAGACCATGCTGGGCTGATGTTGAGGTCAACACCGTCGCCGCGCGGCGGCCGCCGTGAGATGATCGATCCGTAACCCTCTACAGTGAGTGCCGACATATGGACTGATTGACCTTTTTTGTTATATACATATTACTCGATCGGTGGACTTGAGATAATCACAGGACAAGCAAAATGAACTGTTGATCTCTGTACTCTGGCGTGCTATATACTCCTGACATACTAGTATATATATATATAGCAGATATTACACCTGACATAGCAGTGCACGTGAAAATCCACGTATGGCAAAAAAAAGTCTTTTGTAACACACTTTTTTTACCACGTGATTCCGTGGCAAGAAGATTCTTGCATCCCATAACAAATCTGTGGAAACATGATAAAAGTTTTTGATTTTAGTGTGGCACTAGAATAGGTTTTACATGTTGCCGGAAATGCAAGAGTAGCATCGCATACACATAAATTTTTTGTTGCAATAACTATAAATTCTGCTAAAATGTTAGAATAGATCATCTACGCGCCATATTCGCTTATTTATATCTCTTCTATGACTGGCACTATTTCCCATCTCAAATGCATATACCGACACAACACCATCCAGTTATCCTTCTCCTGGGATTCATCACAACAAGGCTGAAACGATCCTATTTCACAAAAAAAAATGTACCAATGTTTCACAAAATAAAAGGCTTAAACGATCCTCAAACACGCTGTATCCAAGGTGTTAGTCGGCGCTGCACCATAGATTGAGTGTCATCTCCTCATCTTGCTCTAGTTAATCATGTTCCTCCATTTAGGATCATCTCCAGCTCACCGTGACCTCCAGGCCAGGCGCGGAGTCAAAGACACTGTTGCTTTGCCCTGTCCGGCCACCTCTGGCTGCCAGAGCTGGCTCCATGCTCCAGGGCATGTCTAACCAGGTAGGTGATCATTTTTTTTAGATAATGGAACAAAGGTCCCGGCCTCTACACCTTACAAGAAAGGTGTACACAGCGGTTCAAAACAATAAGATTAAAACAAACGGGAGCTCTTAGGCTCACAAGGGCTGAAAAGAGCATTCGAAGCCCGGGAAATCAGAGAGAGAAATCGAATACAAGCACAACTAGGCTGTAATTCTATTCGAGAACTTCCAGCCGAACTTCGCAAACACCTCCATGACAATGGTCTCCAAAAGACGGCAGGCATTCTTCAAGTTTGCTCTTGCTTCCTTGTCCTTATGCAGCAATGACCAAGTGCGGGTCCAATGGGTTGCCCTGAAGATTACCTGCATGAAAGTGTTAGTTTTGGAGCGGTTGAAAACCATATCATTTCTATTCAACCATAAAGCCCAACAAATAGCTGTCAAACCAACACAAATTTGGCCTCTAAGCTCGGGTTGGATGCCATTAAGCCAAGTACCGAACATATGTGAAATGCAAGATGGAGGTTGAATTCCGAAAGTAATATGAATTGTATTCCAAATGAAGCGAGCAAAGTGACAGTCGATAAACAGATGTTCTATGGTCTCCAAAGAGCTACAAGAGCAGCAACTTAAATTTCCTTTCCAATTTCTTTTGGCAAGATTATCTTTAGTGAGAATGACACCATTCTTAAGGTACCATAAGAAAATTTTAATTTTCAGTGGCACCTTCAATTTCCATATGGGGCATTTGCTTGGGATAATGCCATCTCTAAGGATCGCCATATACATGGAGCGTGTGGAAAAAGCACCACTCTTATGTAAGTCCCAAATAAATATATCTCTATTGCTAGTAAGATTTGTTGATAAGACTTTCGCTACCAACTCATACCAAGCATTTAAGTTATCTCCAACTAATGCCCGTCGGAAAGATACATTGAGCGGAGTAGTGCGTAGCACATCCGCCACCGTTGCGGCTCTTTTCCTCACTATGTGATACAGGCCGGGATATTGTAGCTTGAAAGGACAGTTTCCAATCCAAGTGTCTTCCCAAAATCTAATTTCGGTACCACTTTGAACCCGGAAATGACCATATTCAAGAAATTTATCTTTGACTTTCATAAGCCCTGACCAAAAATGTGAATCTCCCGGTTGCTTTGTTACTTGGGTTAGAGTTTTTTTTGACAAATATTTTCTCCTTAGGAGATTTTGCCAAACACCTTCTTCGTTAATTAGTTTGAACAACCACTTGCTCAAAAGACATGTATTTTGAATTTCCAAATTTTGGATTCCCAAACCCCCACAGTCTTTTGGACGACACAAAATGCTCCACTTAGAGAGATGATATTTTTTCTTGTGTTCATCACATTGCCAATAAAATCTCGATCGGTAATAATCTAATTTTTTTAGTACACCTTTGGGTACCTCAAAAAAGGAGAGCATATACATTGCGAGACTCGTGAGGACTGAATTGATTAGGACAAGTCGCCCCCCGACGGAGAGTAGCTTGCCTTTCCAACTACTTAGTTTTTTCTGAAATTTTTCTTCGATGATTATCCAATCGTTGTTAGATAACTTCCTATGATGCATAGGAATTCCGAGATACTTGAAAGGGGTGTACCCCGTGTTGCATCCAAATAAGTATGCATATTCGGGTTCAAAGTTCTTAGCTTCTGTCATACCCTATTTTTGGAGCACTAGTGCTTACCGTATCAGTCCCTGGATCAGACGCTGATACATACACTTACACAGAATGAATATCACAGAGTCATCACTTAAATAAATATTACCAAGTCTCATTCAAGCCTTCATACATAAAAGGTCTTACAACAACCGGCCAAGGGCCACTTTATTACATCAAGCATCATGCTGGTGGGTTGCAACAGCAGAACCACTTAAACACTACTACAGCGGAAGACGGAAACGGCACTAGCACAGGCATCTTGAGTGCAGATAGGACCCTACTCTTCATCACCATCCTCCATGTACTCTGGCTCTTCATCTGAATGATTAAAGCAAGGGTGAGTACATAAGGTACTCAGCAAGTCCTAACAACGAGGGATAATTGAATGCCAGGGTAAAACCAAAGGATAGGCTGAGGGTTTATCATCCGGGCGGAAAGCCAGTTTTATGCAAAGGTTGTTTGGAAAACAAAACAGTTCACAAACTACTATCAAGATTATCAGTGGTATTTAGTGGGGTTGTGGCCCTGGGGGAGATGCAGTCCATCCCGCCAGTTCCCAAGTTTTAATGCTGGCAAGAAACCAGCGCACGGTTCCACACCGGAGTATTCCAAAAACACACCAAGGGAGTAACTCACTCCGTTATACTAATCATTTTGTGGCATAAGCTTTTGCGTTGCCCATTACCGTGGAACACGGCTATCATGATAGGTTTTTAATTCTGCAGAGGTTGTACACAATTCCCCACAAGGCATACCAGCCCTTCCCATCGTCATGGATTGGACAGGCATACTAATGGTCCCGTACCTACTTGGTGTCACCACGGCACCACCACGGAAATACTGCAACCAGGGGCTTCACAATATCATTATTATCATGTAGAAAGGCCTGAATAATCACCATATGCCGGATCCCGACACCTGCTATGTCGAGTCTTCTCCTGGCTTCCGCTGCAACTCCTGCCCTCCAGGTGGGTACCGGGTGAACACTATAGTAGGGTGTGGTTCCAAACCTTTCCCATTCAAGGCATGTGGTTGTACGAAAGGTGCTAGGCAAGGCGGCACATGAACCGGTCCTTATACGACCGAAGCAAGCATCTTCAATAGCTATCCTCAAAAGAGGAATCACATCCCCGAGATAGTCCTCCCCACTGAGGACTACCTCGCTTGCTCCCGCCAAGAAATATCTCCACTATGGGTTGCACAAATATCACTAGTATATTACCATCCCACATTTCATATTCACACACACTTCACCAAACACACGCACACCATTTCACACAAAAAGCATGTATAGTAAGATTAATTAAGTACATATGGTAATAAATCCTAAGCAGCATATCATTTCAACATATCATTAAAGAATTAATGATAGTGAATCCTAGGTCTAACAATGGAATCAGGATAAGCAATATCAAGGCATGGCTATCAACAAGTACTTAGGATCATACTAGCATTTAAATCACACTTGAACATCATGCACTTTTACTCCTAAACTGGGCTCTAAGTTGGATCATTTGCAAACATAGGAACAACATGATCAAAGGGGTTAGAACTTGCCTTCACCAAAGTCTTCTTCTTCTAATTCCTCGTAATCCGGATCTTTAGCTCCTTCCTCAACAGCTTGCTCCTCTAATGAAACAAGGTAAACAACGATCGAATAAATCTACCGATCAAACAATTTAACTAACAAGCAAATAAACAAAATGAAGACCAAACAGAGGCCAACAACAGAGGGTTCTGGTATGAACAGGTAGATAATGAAATTTGATGAATTTTGGCGAAAGATTCATCAAATTTGGAGCTAAAATGAAGGAGATATGAGTTTTACAAGTTTGCAACATTAAAATAATTAGGATTAAGCTAAGTAATTAACCATAGACATAATCCTAATTATTATGGAGTAAACAAGTGTTGCAAAATGATCAGGAGATAATCTAGTATTTATGGGAATTTTTGGGAATTTTTCTGATAAAGGAAAGTGCTCGAAATACACTTCTGTGTACAATCTGCGTGTGGACTTAGCAATTTCAGGGCGTGTCTGAGGCTGACGTGTGGGCCACTGGGGCCGGGTGCACTGTGCGTTACTGTACTGTGGACTCGGTCCACGTGTGCTGTGGACCGGACGTGCACGTGAGGGCGGTCCACGGTGCACCGCGCCCGTGGACGCGTGCTGACTGGGCGCTGACGGGGCAAGACGACCGGGTGGTCGCGGGCCCGTGTGCTGGTGTAGCTCGCCACGTAGGACGGAGGCGCGACGAGGTTAACCGCGCCGGAGGTGCTGCGCGCGCGGCGGCGCGTCACCGGAGAATTCGCCGACGGCGGCTACGGTGCACGAGGAGAGGCGCAGTGCGATCCTACCTGGCCTACGCGCGAAGGCGGAGCTAGGGCCGCTTGACGTCGACGACGCAGGGCACCGGAGAGGCGGCGCGGGCTCGCCGGAGATGGCGGAGCGCGGCTGCGCGCGAGGGGGGAAGCGCATGCGCGCGGGTTCGCGCGCGTTTATGTGGCCGTGCGCGTGCGCGTGAGTGCGCCGCGTGCGGTGCGCGCCTCAGCATGGCCAGGCGCGGCCGGGAAGCTTGCCGGCGACGAGTTCGCGTGGCGGCGGGTGGCGGTGTTCGGTGTGGAGCAGCGCGCGCGTGTGCGAGAGACAAAAGAACTAGCGCAAAAGGAAGAGGAGAGTATAGTGGTGCTCACGGTGGGCTCGCTGAAGACGGAGAGGGGCGGAGGCTTGATGCCGACGTGCGGTGGCCGGAACCCTAGCCTCCAGCTAACTCCATGCTCCTCGCCACGGCTGCAAAAATGGCAGACGAGGCGGGGTTAGGGAGTGCCTGGAGAGGCTAAGGAAAGAGGAAGAAGGAGTGGGGGCGGACGGGTTGCTCGTCGGAAGCTCGCCGAAGGGGGTCGCCGGAGTTGAAGACGACGGCGGGGAAAAGTGGAAATGGCGGTGCTTGCGTGCGAATTTGGCGAGATTGAGCTCGAGGGGAAGGAGAGGGATGCGGCGCGGAGTTCAGTGGCTTTTATAGGCGGACGGGGAGGGAGCCGTTGGGCGCGGTCCGAGCTTCGGTCGTCGGCTCGGTCGCCGGGCTTCAATGCGACGCGACGCGGCGCAGGGTTAGGCACGGAGGACGAGAGCGTGACGACGTCCACAGCGCGGAGCACAGGGTGCCGGAGGCGACGAGACGGGAGCGCGGCTGAGCTGGGATGACGAGATGGTGTGACGTTCCGCCGGGGCTGTTGGGGTCGCCGGTCAAGGTGTGGGCAAGTGTGGTCTTGAGGCGACGGGCGACGGGACTGAGCGACGCCTCCGCGAGCGTGTGCACGTGCGGGCCTGCGGAAGGCGGTGTGGACGACGCGACGGAGCGGCGATGGTCGAAGCAACGGCATGGGCGCTCTGCGCCATTGCCAGAGGAGGGAGATGGCGCTGACAGGTGGGCCCCACCTGTCAGTGTCTCGGAGCGAGGAAGTGGGCTGGCGCGGTGACTGGGCCGGGGACGCAAGCTGCTGGGCTGAGGGAGAGGAGCTGGGCCTCGGGCTGGCGCGGGAGAGAAAGAAGAGGAGTGGGCCGCGGGAGGAAAAGAAGTGGGGCGGCCCAGGGAGGGGAAAATGTTTTAAACATTTCCCAGGGAATTTCTGGGATTCAAATTTGAATGGATTTCAAATTTGAGAAAGGGTCAAAACCAAAAGAACACATAAATAAAATCAGAAAATTCCAAATATGCATATGGTGGTGTTTGATGCACATTTAGAATTTGAAATTTTAAATTTGGCATGAGTTTGACTTCTACTTTGATTGAATTTTGTTCAAATTTGAAAAAGTTCAAATTTTTAGTGATTTTTAATATGGGCAAAACACAGGGTGTTTCAGCTTCCCCGTAGCGATATCGCTCGCTCTTATGGAAATTGATTTTTAATCCCAGGTAGGTGATCATACGCGGGTGTTTATGGTTTAAGGTCCATAAGTCGTTGGTTTGTGGTTTAAGGTCCGTAAATCGTTACTCGTATTGTCACGTCTTCTATATCGATGCTAACAAAATAAGCAAACAAAGAAAAATGGTCGATCCATGATTGTCTTCAGCATCTAACGATTAAGTCATTCAGCTGCGTAATTTCTCATTCTTCTGACCGCATATTTCACATTAACGAATACCATAGTAGCTTCATCTTCAAAAGCAAAGTACCCATTCAAGTATTTTATCACTGCATCTCTTTTATAGAGCTACTAGAATGCACGCCCTTGAACTAGGAACATCATGAAAATACATGTACTCCTAGGTACCATAGGACATGAACAGTGCAGTACAGTGGACACTGTAGCTAACACACAGCCTAGTCCCTAGGAGACAGAGGTAGCCGCTTGCTTTTCCACACACACACACGCAAAATGCACGGCGAGCGGGGCCGCGGTGGAGGTCCGCGCGGCGGCGGCGGCGCCGAAGCTGGCGCGGCCGGCGGCAACAGGGGCCGAGGAGGCCAGCCCGCGGCCAGCGACGGCGAAGGGCTCGCCCGCCGCGACACCGCCGGGCAAGAAAGACCCGACCTTGGTGGCCTGAGCGGTCAGCAAGTGCACGGGAACAACGGCGGTGGAGGTGGTCCGGGCCGCGCCGCCGCGGTCAGCAACGGCGACGGCGACGGAGGCGGCAGTGACGAGCCGCGCGACGCCGTGGCTGACGCCGGCGGCGGCAATGAAGACCAAGCTGCGCGCGTCGTTGAGGAACCAAACGCCCGTGGCGGCGGAGGTCCTGTCCGTCGCCGGGGAGGTTGCGACGGAGGCGTGGAACAGGAAAGACCCCACCTTGGAGGCCCGTGCGTCCAGCCACTGCAGAGCGGCGGCCACCGTGGGCGCGACACAAGTGTCTGCGGTCGAGGAGGTCCAGGCGACGGCAATGCAGGACGCCGAGCAGGCGAGGCCGCGGTCGGAGACGGCCATGGCAAAGGAGGCCGAGAAGGCGAGGCCGCGGTCGGCGACTGCGACGGCGATGGAGGGGGCCTTTCCGGTCGCGAGAAGGCCGAGGAAAAAATTGGCCTTGGAGACCCGAGCCGGCAGCAAGTGCACAGGCACAATGGTGACGCCGAGTCTTCACAAGGGCAGCACCGGCAGAGAGGTTCAGGGGCTTCGCCTGTTGAGTCAGTTCAGCAAAACACAAGTGCCGGTGATGGAGGAGGTCCGGGCGGCGCCATGGCTATGAGCCAGAGGTCCCAGGCGGGGAATGCAATCACCGATACTTCATCGGCGCTGCTGCCACGGGCAAATTTCCTCTCTGACGCGGTTCTATCATGGACTATCAGCAATGTTCTTGACGCCAACTTCTACAAAGAGAAGGTAAGACGATGTTCTGATGCTTTTTCACTGAGAACCGAGAAGGTAACAATATGTGTGAATGTTAACAAGTTCTTCTCTGTTCTATCAAGGTGCGGAAAATCCCAGATGTTTTTGAGACGGCTGAAGCATTTGCTGATATCTATTGTCCCATCTTGTTGGAAGAATTGAGAGCTTCTTTGTGTTCATCCATACAAAATTCTACTCGTACTCAATACTGCAAGCTGCGCTCTATTGAATTATGCGATGCAAATTGTTATTATCTGGATGTCGATTTTTCTGCAACTGACCCAAACAATTTCTGTTGCCGGCATATTGCTCATGATTATGATGTTTGTTTGTTGACATCTAAACCCCTTGAAGACTCTAAGCTTGAGATCATGAGTTCCTGCCTTGGCATAGCGGTAGGCATAGGGCGGGATACCTTCTATCAGAGAAGTTTCAGGGTTCTTCTCTCAAAGGCTAATGATTTTCAGCCACAAGACATAAAGTATCACTACGGGAAACCCGACGTTTGCCGAGTGCTATAGTGACTTTGCCGAGTGCATCTAGCACTCGGCAAACTACAGATTTCCCGTAGTGTATGTTAGTTTTCTAACTAACATCCACTACAATATGGAAATTGCGAACACCCTATCTCTTCATGATGAAAGAAACCGAGCTGCTGTTGAAAGTGTGGTAGAGTTGTATAGAAAGGTAAACATAGTCTATTTTTATATTTTTCTTGCAAGTCATAAGTTCAAAACGAGGTTTTTTTTTCCAGCTTGCTTCATTTGTCCTGTATTAACTGCAGGTTGGGCAAATGTGCCATACTTGTGCTACATCACTTGAGCATAACGACAATTTATACTCTAGGGGTCTGGAATCTATTTTTCCAAGTATGCAATGTTTGCATCCAGGCCAAGGACAGATCGTGTGGGCACCCCCAGGAACTATGAAAGGCTGTTTTGCTGAGTTGATGAAGGATTTACTCAAGTCTAAGCGAAAGGTATTGATTTGTCTACCGAGTTCTTCCGGTATTCCTGATATATTGATGGATTTGAAGGAGGTTTCAAATGATATTGTTGTTCTAAACGATATTAGAGGTCTGGAGCACTGTGATGATTGCCAGGAAGTCTGCCTTGAAGGCCGATCCCATGAACTCTATTGTTTCGTAACTCAGTTTCAAGGCTCCTTGAAAGGGATGTCCTCTCTATTGGATTTGAGCAAGTTCTATCATTACAAGCGTTGTACTTCGACTTTGTGTACAAGATGCAGCGAGGATGGACTGTTGCATTTTTCTGTCGAATCAGTGGCTAAGAGATTCAACAACTTGATTGGATACCTGTTGGATTGCCTTAATTTCTTGAACAAACATGCTGCATCCTATTCTTTGTTTCAGGAAGATAGTGCCAAAGTGAGGGAGTTATTGAAAACCATGAAAGAGCTCAAATCCTTGCTGCTCAATGAGAACCTGAAAGATGATTATCTAGCAGCGGCATTTCAACTTCTTCCTGGTGTAGGTGCTTCTGCATCAGATAGCATCGACAGCCTTGCAGAGGAGCTGAACAAAATGAGGACGACCAGTATTAAATTGATGAGTGATCTTATAAACTCAGTACAAGTACCTAACCCCCAAAATAGGGATGAGCTGGACAAGTTATGCATTAAACACAACAGCATCATTGTTACCACTGTTGATTGCACTTTGAAATTACATGATATGGAGGCGTACCCGTTTGATGTGGTACTAATGCTCGGTACTAATCAGATTAAAGAAGCTGATTTACTTGTTCCTTTTCTTCATTCAATGAAACATATCATATTGTTTGGTGACCCTCATCATTTACAGCCTGTTGTCCAAAGTGAGGTACATCTTCTTGTCTAGCTTCCCAATTTTTTCTATGTGTTCAGATTGTTCATTGCATCAACAGTTAGATTTGTTCTCACTGTTTAGTTCAAAATGCCAATAACTTTAGCGATATTCAATTTTGAAGTTACTTATATAGTGCATCATCTCAGTTTACATTTGAAACTGCTGTTAGTACTAATCAATCATTGATATTAATGCCAGTGATATGTGAACTTTGTTTATATCCAACATTTAAAAAAGAGTAAATTTGACTAGTAGATAATATGAATGACTGAATCTAAATAGAGATATTACCTAAGGCTTCTTATAATTTCTAGCATCAGCATAGGCCTAGAAAATCACACATGAAATATTTAATTTGTACGTTTGAAATAATAACATATATAATGAAACGTAAACATGGAAAATTAGAAACAAACCCTCCTCTCAGTGGAGCTGAGAAAACTTGGATCTGTTTGTTTGATATATGAAGGTTACAGGGAACAAAGTTATATACCAAAACAATATATGTGTTGTATATTTATCTTCGTTATCTTTCAGTTTCATATCTCACAAACAGAGGAGAATTTAATCTTAAATTTTGTGTACTTGAATTTCACCACTTCCTCTACATGTGTGATTCTTTTTAAACTTCTAGTTCTTTATTTTCGTGGGGTGGCAGCTCATGGAAGGATTACAAAGCGGGACAATCCCATGTTTTTTTTTTTTTGGATTAGCTACAGAGTGCTATGGATTTTTACGCTTAACTACCATCCTCATCTTAACTTCCTATTCGACTCTTATTTCATTTTAGACTAGTTTCAAAGATAGGGAAAAGCAATATGCAACTATATCTCAAACAATTTCATCTGTTATTTTTATAGATATGTAAAGAAGCGGGATACAGTGTTAGCATTTTTGATAAAATGCAACAAAGTGTTCCTAAGAAGGTTGTAATGCTCAAGCAGCAATTTGCAATAGACCCTCTGATTAGTAAGTTTCCAAATAACTATTATTACGATGGAGTAATTGCTGATGGCCCTAATGTGATGTCCCTCGACTACAACAAAGAATTTAGTAAAAAGTTGCCTGTCTATGGCTTTATGGATATATCTTTGGAGAAAATGAGACCAGGAAACAAAAGTTATGTCAATGCTGCTTCTATCTTCTTGTTGCTGCAATTATTTTGCAAAGGTAAAATTTCTTCCTCTTGTGTAAGTGCACTATTTTCTTCGGATACATATTAGCTTTCATAATATGTAACTTTAAGTATATGTCGGTAATCAGTCACGGTTATTTATCACTTGTGTTGTGAAGAAAATGCCTTCCACCCAACTGCGATTAATATTCCAATATATACACTATATATTCTTTAGTTTGCAAAACCAAAATAACATGTTTCCATTACATGTGTGTATTATGTACACACAAAATTCCTTTATCGTTTTACATTTCGGTCATAAATGTTACCATACATTTTCCACGAAACTTTCGTATCCATGGTTGATGAAGTCATGCCTTATGTAGCAAATTATGCTAATTGTTTCATTTTGCCTTTTTGTAGCTACTAAGAATTCTAATAGAATGTTAAGCATTGTTGTGGTCTGTATCTCAAGCGATGAAGCCGATACAATTCAGGATTGGCTAAGATCGAAGAATGAAATATATGCAAAGGTTCATCTGCATGTAAAGTCTTTAGACAATTTACAAGATGAATCTTTTGATATGGTAATTCTATCCATGCTGGTTGAAGATGAAACTGAGCTTACTCGTATCAAAGAAAATAATTTATATGCTGCCATTACAAGTTCAAGGTTTGTTTCTGATTTTGGTCATGAATTTTTCTCTTGACACTGAAATATATATTGATAAAAAATTTACTTCCCTCCAGACATTACTTCTGGATGGTGGGTGAGTCCAGTGCTTTAATTCGTACAGGAGGAATTTGTGTCAGTTTGTTAACAGATGCAACAGAAAGGGGACTTTTCAAATCAATGAATATCGATAAACTCTCCGAGGCTGTAAAACAATTTGAAAACATTGATAAGGATCAACGCACTAATTTTGTGCTTTCAAACAGATTTACTCATCTGGTAAGTTTAAATATAAATACGAGACAATGTCTGACATATTTTTGACATTAAGCTTATTCTTTGACTTCTTCAATTTAAAGAAGATAAACTCAAATCTTGTTGCTTTTGTAAAGAGTCCAACATTTTGAACTACTTCGATTAGAAAGAATGTTTGAGTTGTACGAATTTATGACGGAGACACATTTCTAAGTAACCTTTTTGTCTCCCATGTGCAATAATATTGTACCGTGTTCTATTTATCGTTATATTTTAGAGCAATGACCAAGGAATGACAAATTTCTGCAGCTAGGGCAGGAGCGGACTTGGGATGGAAGACCCTACAAGACCAAATATATGTTACCTCGTGTACGAGACCAAAGAAACCAGCCAGGTACGTCGGATAATAATTTGCTTGTAAGATTGCACAATCCAATGTGTTGATAAATTCATAAACATGTAACTGGGCTTTGCCCCTTTGCCATTTATGATTGTAAAATTTTGAATTTGAGATAAAATTTTATGATGGCAACTGACACTATTAGCCTTTGAAACATTGCCTTCATTATTTTCTTAATATGCAGACATTTGCACTTTTCTTGCAATCTCGGGAGCAGGGGAATCGATGTTCAAATTTCAATTTGCTGATTTGGTACCTCCACAAGAGTTCAGATGGTCTTTTGTTGTGGGTAACTTCATAAAGCAGTATGGAAAAATGGTAACTAAGAAATTCCAATCGGAGGACATAGCTGATAGAGGGATTCAACGGCTTGAAAATGCATTTGCTGCATTCGAATCTCTTGGTGTTATGGCCAGAAATGAATCTGGGAGTGAGGTGAGATCTCTTAGTTCTTTCAATCTGCGATGGACAGTTCGGTAAGGGTATAATTTGTTGCATAACATTCACCTGGATTTTACAAGGTTCTTTTGAAATTGCGCTGTATGTTCTTCATTATCATTTAGTTTTATGTACATGAATTTAGCTTAGTGGACCAATTTGGAATAACAACTTTGTTCGTGCAGATTTCATTTTGTTTACTTAGGTTAGGTGACTAGTATTTATGGAGTCCCTTTGTTCAATTGGTCCATTGTCAACTTTCAGCGTTGATAATCGAACATGGTGAGTTTGCATTGCGTCGCCCAAAGGGCCATGAGATGTTCTTTGCCGCGTTATGGTAGTGGCGGCAGTTGGTTACTACTCGTCGATTTGTCTATGCCGTTATTTATCGATTATGGTGGTCGCTTGATGTTGGTAGCCGTCGTGTTTTTGTCCTGTTTCCTGAATATGGCCTAACTCTTGTATTATTTCATACTATATTAATAGAAACAGAGCCACTAAGGTGTTGTTTTTTTTTTTCAAAACAAAAATAACATGATGTGAAGGGGGTACTGGGTGACTATGGTTGAACATGTTTATAGCTGTTTCTCACTGGTCTGTGTCCTTGGTCCTGGTTGGTAATATAGCGAATCCGGTTCTAGAGTTTCAGGTAGATGGGAATATATTGGATGCTTTATCTTTATGTTTATACCGCATCCCAGTTGATGTTAACCTTCACTGAAAGAACTTTCACTTTGAATGATGAAATGTGGGTTAGAGTTACATACAAGAGTCAATATAAACCTTTACCACTTCCACTGAGAAGCAGGTTGACTAGTTGATGCTTGGTTATCTGTGAGTCAACTTAGAAAACCGGTATCTTTTTGTCGTTCTGTGGCTAGACAACTATGTGAAATGTTTTAAGTACAATACAAGGCCGCTACAGCGCATCCAAAAGGGCCAGCTATAGTATCCTGTCAGTGAAAAACAGAGTGGGTCTTAGGAAGAACAATAACAATGACAATCGGCAAGTGGTTATCCCTGCATTGTAACTTAATTTTGAGGTTGATCACACCAACTAGGGGTTTAGGCTTTTGAGTTTCAGTGCTGTAAGTTAGATAATCTCAGAGTCTTTCTTTGCTTTGTGTTGGAGTATAAAGGCCCATGTATAGAGGCACATATAGAGGCCCATGTATAGGAGTATGTAACTACCCTTCTAGGGTTTGGTAGTGAACATTTTAACCTAATCTAACATGGTATCAGAGCCTTCTCTCTCTCCTCTCCCTCCCTCCCAACCCTAGCCGCCGCACGCTCACGCTCCCAGGCGAGGGCGGCCGCATGCACCCGCTCCTGGGCCGCCAAAGCCTCGAGCTTCGCCGCGGCGAGGGCCGTAGCAAGGGCGGTACCGGCCCCGGAGCCGCCGCCGGCACACCCTCGGGCCCTCGCCCGTCTTGACCCGGTGGTGTACCACCCGCCTGTCCTCCATCGGGATCCCGGCCATACTCATCCCATGATGACACGGCGGGCGGCGGGTGTCCTTCGCCCTTCGGCTCTCTCCGCCACCACGGGAGAGCCGGAGATCTCTCCGGTTCCCTCCTCTGTCCGTGGCGCCCTGGCCGATCCTCACTGGCGCCGGGCAATGGAGGAGGAGTACGCGGCCCTACTTGCCAACCAGACGTGGGACCTCGTGCCACGTCCCTCTGGCGGCAATGTGGTCACAGGAAAGTGGATCTGGACGCATAAGCGTCGTGCTGACGGCTCACTGGATCGCTACAAGGCTCGCTGGGTTCTCAGGGGCTTTACCCAGCGGCCTGGAGTGGACTATGATGAGACTTTCAGCCCAGTGGTCAAGCCTGCTACAGTCCGCTCGGTTCTGTCGCTGGCTCTCTCTCGCTCTTGGCCTGTGCATCAGCTGGACGTGAAGAATGCTTTCTTGCATGGCACTCTCTCAGAGACAGTATACTGCAGCCAGCCAGCGGGGTTCGTGGATCCTAGTCGTCCTGATATGGTCTGTCGCCTCAACAAGTCACTTTATGGTCTGAAGCAGGCTCCTCGGGCTTGGTACTCTCGTTTTGCCTCGTTCCTGGTCTCTTTGGGGTTCACTGAGTGCAAGTCGGATACCTCACTGTTCGTCTACCGCCATGGCACTGACACTGCCTATCTGCTGCTCTATGTTGATGACATCATACTCACGGCTTCCAGTCAGGCCTTGCTCCAGCGCATTATCCAGTCTTTGCAGCAGGAGTTTGCTATGAAGGATTTGGGGGTCCTTCATCACTTATTGGGAGTCACTGTTGAGCACCGTCCTTCTGGCCTGTTCCTCCACCAGCGGCAGTATGCTATTGATATTCTGGAGCGTGCAGGGATGACTGATTGCAAGCCATGCTCCACCCCTGTTGACACTCAAGCCAAGTTGTCTGCTGATTTGGGTGCTCCAGTTGCTGACCCGACTGCCTACAGGAGTCTTGCCGGTGCCTTGCAGTATCTTACCTTCACCAGGCCGGACATCACTTATGCCATCCAGCAGGTCTGCCTTCATATGCATGATCCTCTCGAGTCACACCTTGCTGCTCTGAAGCGCCTCCTCCGCTACGTTCGTGGCACGGTTGACTACGGCCTGACTCTTCACCGGTCTCCTTCTGCTGAGCTCATTGTCTACACGGATGCTGACTGGGCTGGCTGTCCAGACACTCGCCGCTCCACCTCCGGCTACGCAGTCTTCCTCGGCGGCAACCTTGTCTCTTGGTCATCCAAGCGACAGCCCGTGGTTTCCCGCTCCAGTGCAGAGGCGGAGTACCGGGCTGTGGCCAACGGTGTAGCTGAGGCGTCGTGGCTCCGACAGCTCTTGGCGGAGCTCCACAGTCCGCTCGCCAAGAGCACGCTTGTCTACTGCGACAACGTCAGCGCGGTGTACCTCTCCACCAACCCGGTTCAGCATCAGCGGACGAAGCATGTTGAGATCGACCTCCACTTCGTTCGGGACCGAGTCGCCATTGGGCAAGTGCGGGTTCTCCATGTCCCCACTACCTCCCAGTTCGCAGACATCTTCACCAAGGGTCTCCCCTCCTCGACCTTCTCAGAGTTTCGATCCAGTCTCAACGTAACCAGTGGCTAGTTGTGACTGCGGGGGGTGTGAGTTCTTCTTTCTTGTGTCCAGTCTTGAACTCCGCTGCGCCGGTAAGTTCAGACTACGGGGGGGTGTTGGAGTATAAAGGCCCATGTATAGAGGCACATATAGAGGCCCATGTATAGGAGTATGTAACTACCCTTCTAGGGTTTGGTAGTGAACATTTTGACCTAATCTAACACTTTGCTGTACACCACTAAAGGATATGGCCCACTATCTCTAATTTTCTTTTTCTGGAAGATAACTGTGACAAGTAAGTTTGGACTCTTTTGGGAACTGGGATGTTTTTTCTTTCTTCAGTATAGGCAATTATGACTGATATAGGCCGTACTTGAAACTTACATCCAACTAGTAGGTATACATTGATGTGCCTAGAGTGATGCGGTGCATGAGGAATTACAGGCCACTAGACAGTGAACAATAACAGGGTGAGGACTAGGATTACAAACTTAGCAAGCCAAGACAGCAGACGTGCACCCAGAGTGTAAAATCACTACTGTATTTCTTCTTTACACAAGAGCATGTTTTCATGTCAGCAACAAAAACCGTTTTGTGACCAATACAGGATTTCTTGCTGTAGTTTAGGACAGATTTCTAGCTTTGACACCCAAACAACTAACAGTACACAGGATATATCCATGTAACTAATGTGTGTTTGTTTGTTTGTTTATTGCAAGCAGTATCGGGAATTCAAAATCTCCGGGCACGAGCTCGTCGACCACAGCAACAGCGAGGCCATGACGGAGCTTCTGGACACCGGCAACATAATGGTTGGCCGTTTCAGGCTGTCCCGGAACTACTACAGCCTGAAGCCCGGCGAGGTGTACGTCTACGATGCGGACCAGCAAATTTACCACCCCAAGTCGGGCCTCGCGGCGTCGCACGGCGCGATGATGATCGGCAGCGGGCGTACTCAGACCAAGCTGAAGGAGAACGGCAAGCCCGTCTACGCACGCCACATGGTAATGCAGAACAGCGAGGGCGATCTGTTCGGGATCAATGGCATCGGCAGGGTCGGGAAGAAGACCGTCACAGAACTCTACCGCATCCACGTCCCAGAGGCAAATCTGTGCATTTGAGAGAGACCAGAGACCAGCTGTGACTCTGCCTAGTGCTAGTTCCTAGCATTATTTTTGTCCACTGACAATTGCGTCCATATGCATCTGAGAGAGAGACCAGACCAGCCGTGACTCTGCGTTGACAGTTAGTGCTAGTTTGCCACTTTTTTGTAGGGCAAAACGAACCCGATGGTGGAGGCCAGGGTCGATTTTCTTTTTCCTTAATTGGTTTGTTACTTCATTAACCCTGCACGGGTGCACCGGCTTATTCATTCAACTCCAGCCTCCAGGAGCGGTAGTACTGAGTGAGGCTCGAGATCTGTTGATGCTGTGTTCTGCTTGGAAGATGCGCAAGGCATGCAGTCATCCATAACTAGTACCACACAAGTTTAGTTACATGGATAATTACAGAGTATCTTGCTGAGGTATATGAACCTTCTCAACGTATCTATCTGCTTGTCTTGTTTCGGTACCTTTACAAAAAATTGCAGGCCTGTACACTACGCTCGTTTCTTCATTGATGTGGTTAGGATGAAATGGCAAGTCAGTAACTCGTCGTCACGTATCAATCCCCACTCCATCATATACACCCTTCAAAGATCAAACAACAATGTACCAAAGGCTGCTCACATGCACCCCATCTTAATTCTTTAACAAACGTCCCACAAGGGGAACGGGGCGCTTCAGTAGCACATACTTGGAGGTACAGGCATAAAAGAAAAGTGTGCAAAGCAAATTAAAAGAAAAATACATAGCAAGCAACTGTCTACTCGTCCTCCACCTCTGCCAAACCAGAGAACATTCAAATCACAATGCCCCACACTAATTTGACAACCTCCAGCATCAAAATCAATTAATCATTCATCTCCATCTGAATACCAGAAATTCGATTTGGGAGCGTCAGGCAAGCCGATCTCAAATCCACCAGTGACAGGATGCTTCAAATCGTCTACCCCTTGGCTCTTGCATGCATAGCAATGACCTGAACAAGCCAACCAATTGCATCAGATTATTAGACACATTCATGCATGTCTCCATAATTTGGTCCATCAGAGGTAAAGAAATGTTACCACTTTCATTTGGCTCCAAAGGACAGCAGAAATAGAATTTTCTACCAAATATCTCTTTCACTTCACCAAAGTACAATTCCACGGCCCAACAATCGGAAGAAGGAAATTTCATCCTAATTTTGAAATTATAGTGATGGAAAACTTTCTGATAGCTCTCCACATTAAAGCATTGATGACAAAGTTCATCAAGCTCAAAGACAAGCCCCTAACACAAGATCAACATAGAGTAAGTAAATCCTGCAAAAGCTTTGTGATTTTAGCTATAAAAATAAGAAAACTATACATACAGTAAGATGCGGAGTTTTCTCAACATGTTTCCTAAAGCACAATGTCACCTCATCCTTCATCCATTCCTTTCCATCCTTAATAACTCCTGTTGAAGCTTCATGGCTGTATTCACAATTATTTTGAGACTGCCATTAGTTAATTCAGATAAAAAAATATGAGAACAACCATTCCAAAAGTTGGTAAATGGGACATTCCAAAAATTGGTAAATGGTGCAGCTTAGTAACTATACAATGAAAATGAATAGACTACATTACACCTAAGGTACAATTGTTTGAAGTTTGCAAACATTACATGTCATTGCGCCTGAAATACTTCACTTCTGCTTCTCACAAGCATGATAAAAAAATTGCACTTGCAAATAAATAGCAAAAAGAATGCAAGAAGGATAAAATACATCAGCGTTTAGTGCTTATTGGACAACATCTCTGCATCTGACCACACCAAAATATTATGCCAACCCAACTAAAATCACAGTCCTACGAGTTTCAAATACAAAAGGAAAAAACCTATTATAATAACCAAACTTGCAAAAATGCAATAGGTTTTAAACGAAAACATAGGAAAGCTTAATTATTGGCTGTATAAATAAAGAAAAAAAATATACATGAACCAATATTGAAACACTGCTAATAAAAAAGGCAAGCTTAGAGCACAACCACTACTAAACATCAGGTAGAGTCGTAGAGAGACGAGACAATATGAAAAAAGGAGCCCAAAAGATTGAAACCGCAACCTTATTGCCACACCGTTTTGAGGGTGAGCTGCTGCTTCAGAATCCTGTTGTTGTGCCTGAAGTGACATTGCTTCCTGGTCAATAAGGAACGGGTCCCTGGGGAGCTCTGTACCCTTTTCAGCAGCTAGGGCAGTAAGTGTGGCGTGCTGAACAGCCAAAAGGCTATCAAAAGCTTCCTCAAAGCTCATAGGAGGCTGTGAATCAATATATTCCTTTAACTTACGTAGCGATTCCTCTGAGCTGTAGAAAAGCAACAGTGTGATTAAAAGTAACAAATATGTCAGATTCTAAAAGGAGACAGTAAAACAATATGTTATAGAATACAAACTAAAAAACATGTTGAATGGTAAAACTGAAGTAGATAAGAGCAATAATATTCCACGTTGACTGCTTATTCACCTTCCTATGTGATAGTAGTTCGTCTATACTTACTACATATGTCACTTGGTCTCCTACATGCCAGAGGTATATTTCTTCCAAATACCATTCAAGTCTACTGGCCTACTGCTAAAATTAGAACCCTTGATCACGGTGCTGCAGTACTAACATGGTAATAATGTTCTTTCATCCACGTGTGTACTGCTAAAATTATAGTGTGTTAACAAGGCTTTTTGCTACTCTTAATGTATTTAAGACTCAGCACACAACAAAGTAGTGTCAGTTAAGAATCTTTTTTTTTTTTGTAATTTTACATACTGCTCAGCTCTACGTGGCCTGCACATCTCCTCCACTGATACGGTAGTACAAAATGAGTCTCCGAGCGACAGCAGCATAGATCTTGTAACATTTATCGGGCCAATTGAATGCCCAACATATCCAGGCCCACGAATATGGGAATACCTGCAATGGTGGGAAGAAGGTTAGGTGGACTTATTAGCGTCAAAAAGCTTCTTGTAAAACAAATTTTCCTATCATGCTACATTTCCTTGAAGATAAAGGCAGTGATATTTGTTCACTTATTTTTGTAAGGCTTTAAATACAAAAAAATGGTTTCTACTGTCAAATCTATGTAGTAACATGTGATTTTGTTCTGTTGACCTAACCACATATTGATCGCTTTTTTATATTATACTTACTAGCCAAGGTGCCCATTGCTACGGTTTTTAGATTAAGTAATCACTACTACAAATCTAACAGTAAAATATAATTTCTGTTGTAAGATTTGAATTACAGCTACACATGGAGTTTTCTTTTAGCAATTGTAGCATATGTTTGAAGAAATTCATCCGTACCAGTTGGCACGTTTCTTAGTTTACTCATTTGACAAAGCAAACAGATTATGATAGAAGATTGATTTGTGTGTTGTATGGGAAAATATATCTAACATATGTATTACAAAATAAAAATACATTTTTTCAACCTTCCTTATGCACAGCACATAATGACTGAATAATGAACCATGTAAATCTAAGAACCCGCTCAGACTTTTTTAATTTCAATGTATGCTACACTTTCATGATTCATATTTTTGTGTATTGTAATGAAATCCACGTATCTACATGTAGTTCAGTCCTTGAGGCTTTTGTTGCTACAATCTTAGGTAAGATGTATTTGTGGAGGAAAAATGAACGGAACAATTATACATAATATTAGTATTGGTAAACAAACAAAATAATATACATACGCATCGTCATCATCAGTCTCTCCACCAGTTTCAGGAGTCAAAGGTGTTGGATCACTCAATGACAGTGCCTCAAGTGTTGGCAAATCTGTAACTGCCCCATCAAGCTCGCTGCTGCTCACCTCCCTAGGATGCTCCTCGGTCCTGATAAAGGAGCATAAGTGAGTGCAATGAATAGCCAAAATTAATAAATTAGAAGTTTGCTCCAGAAATAAGCACAAGTAACAGAGGAATTTATTATGACCAAATATAGAATGCTTGTTCACAGCTAGAATGGAAGAAACTCTGACAGCAATCCTAAGCATGTCAGATTTTCTAGGATCCCTCAAAACGTCACAGCAAGCGTTTTATCCCTCAAAATGTAGCATGGTTGATGACGTTGGAAAGGAAGCGTATCTTTTGCGGACAGAAGGAGGCGATTACTTGTTTATTCGTTGTGCTCTGAGTTTCGTTGTGCGAAGGTTGGAGTCAACACATTTAGGTAGATTTACTGTCAGCACTCAGCAATCTACTTTGTTCCTTCTATCACCATAAAGGAAAGAAAGAATTCAACTTCTTTTCTAAGGGTTTGGTCATATTGATTCTTTTCATTGAGTGTGGGAAAAGATATACAAATTTATTTTTTTAGGGGACACAAATAGCCCTCAAAATAAGGTCTTAAGATGGCACAGACAGAACCTAAAACAGATTAGGTGTGATAACCAAATATGACAATACTTGTTCATGGCTAGGGGATGGGAAGACAAGCACTAAACAGAAATCCTAAGGACATCGTAGTCCTAGATCACACGAAAACATCAATGTTTGTTGAATTATAGAGTTTGAGATGGCTCTGTTGGCAGAAATACATATCGGCAGCTCCAGTGTGGTCATATTCTTCATAAGCCACTCATAACTGGAAAAATATGGAGTCCTTTGGGTAAGGAACAAGAGAAAATTCCGAATATTCAAGTGCCAACATCATTAGGTTGCAAAGGGGAACTAAATACACAACAGGTTTTACGGTTCAGGGCTAGGGTAAAGGGAAGATATAGTCTCTAATTTCTAATTGCCATTTTATGTCACCCATATTAATTGTTATTGAACGTGAATTCACCCTGTTCCTCAATGAATAAGTGGAAGGAGCATGGTGTCATCAGACTACACATAGCCTAGATCTTGGGGAAACGGAAACAAGAAAGGGGGAGGAAAAGGAGTGCCTCAAATGTCAGCGGGTTTGTAACTTCTAGCTTGCTGCTGCTAACATCGCTAGAATGTTCCAGATGCCTAATCAAAGCATATTACAGTGAAGGAACTGAAAGAAGATTTTAAGAATCTTGTTCAATAGAAACTCGGCATATTAAAACTTACCGCGTTGATCTTCTGTGTCGAGAGGGCCTGGGACGGTCCGCGTAGAGAGCACTCTGCCGCACACGCGTTCGGCTTGCAGTCCTTTCTGCTCCAGGATGGCTGCTAAGATCATAAACATAATACACGTTTACTAACAACAATATACTTGAGGGCATGTTCGCTATGTGCATGATGCGGTGGAACCCGAGGCAGTGTTCTTTAGTCAACAATTTTATAACTTTAATTTTTAGAGGGAGGAAAAAGATTTGCGACAGAACGCTTCAAGGTGGTACATAAAACAGAGCAGCTGTCATGATTAAAGATTACGAGATTTCTTCACGACTAGTAGGATTTAGAAAGACACGCACTAGGTAGCGATCCTAATCCCTAGACCACATGAATAGTTGAATTAGATTGTTCGAAATGGCCCGCTTAGCAGAAATTGATTAATTAACAGGCAGCAACCGTACATCGATACTCTCTGTATAATCCACTCATCAACAACAAAGTCGAACCTGTTTTGGGAGCAAGCAACAAGACGGACATGCTGAAATTTAAGTTCCAACATCAAAAGCTAGGAAGGGGAACTAGAGACACATGAGCGATTCAGGGGGGAAAATGTATGCTTTCACTACTCTGCTTTCTAATTTACTACATGGCCACAGATTTGAAGCGTTACAGCAAGAAATTCCACCTTGTTCCTCAGCAGAACAAGAGGAAGGAGGAGGATGGCAGGCCCCATCAGACTGCACAGAGAGCTTACGGCTACGGAAATGGGGGAAAGAAGAAAAGAACACTCACTCGGAGGGCGGTGCAGATGGACCGGGATGGTGGCGGCCAAAGCCGGCATCACTGGCCCCCAATAACTCTCCGGTGAGCAGGTCCTGCCAGGTAGAATCGGCTGCATCGTCATACATGGGGGGCGCGGGCAGCCGGGGCCGGGGGCGGAAGCGGCGGCGGCTCGACTGCTCCTCCAGCGACTCATGGCTGGGTTCGATGGACCCCGGGTTGAAGTAGTTCCGGGCTTCTCCGGCGGTGAACGGGCCCGCCGCCCGCCGCCGGCCAGACGGGTCATCAACATAGATTCTCCTCGTAGGTGAACGGCCGGGAGCGGTGGCATTGGGATCGGCACCGTCGTCCATGGCGGGCGGCGGTGCGAGTGCTCCCTCGATGGACGCCTCCGGCGAGGGCCGAGGTAAAGTTTGGGTTCGCTCACAAGCAAGCTCCCTCGGTGACGGTGAGTGAATGAAGTGTGAAAGGACGAGTCAGCAGCTACGCGGCTATAGAGTAGACTGACCCAGAAAGCTGGCTCAGCTGTTCGTCGAGATTTTTGGATGAAAATTCAAATCTTTTGTCTATCGGCCAAAGTTCAAGAGCAAATTTCTTATTTGCCATCCAAAATTTAACTCTTCTCTTATTTACCATCGAAATTGTGTACTTCCTTCATTTGCCATCGGATTAAAACTCGCTTCCCTTATTTGCCACTCCAATCACTTTAGCTAATAGAAAACTTTACTCCCGCCACAACAGTGTTTATGCTACAGTACCAAAATAGTTTTGTCTCAATGTGTACTTTATTTAAAAAAAGTTTAAAAATTTTTGGATGAAAATTTGAGGTGATTTTGCATAAAAACAAAATATTTCCTCTAATTTTCATCCGAAAATTTTGAATTTTTCTTTGCATATAGTATACATTGAGATAAATCCATTTTGCTACTACAACACAACTAACGCAAAGACGGGAGCATGATAATCTAACCAACAAAGTGATGGAAGTGGCATATAAGGGAAGTAAATTTTGATCCGATGGCAAATAAGGGAAGTGCACAATTTCGATAGCAAATAAGGGAAGAGTTAAATTTTGGATGGCAAATAAGGAATTTGCTCAAAGTTCAAAGGTCAGCTCAGCTAGAAAAAGATATCTTGGTTTTGTGAAAACCCAACTTTGCCTTTTTATTTTGATTGCAAAATAATGTTAGATTCACAGTGAAACCAACCGTTGTCTTTTTATTTAAATAATTTAGTTTCATAAGGATTAGAAATCAAATCTTTATAATTTTTTATTCACAGAAGAAATATTTTGTGCAAACACGCAAAATCACTCCTCAACAAGGTGGAAGCCACCACCAAAATAGGTGAAGTAAATTGTCTAATTTTGAGATTGCATTTAATTACTACTACATACTACTTTCCAACTTAGTTTGATTTTTTCATACTTTGATAAAGTTTAAGTGACATGACGGATTTCTTATCTTTTTTAGAGTGTCAAATATAAAAGGTCGATTCACGAAAGCTGAAGCACGTGTGAGCCCTTTCATACTCCCTCCGTCCCTTTATGTAAGGGATTGGGGGAGTTCCCAATAAAAAGAACAGAGAAGCTAAAAGACGATTTTGCCCTTCAATTACTGCTCTCTGCCCGCGGTCCCCACCGAAACCAGGCAAGCACATGGTCGTCTTCTCCCCTGCTCCCGGTGCCAGTCTTCCCCTCGGCTGCACATCCTCCGCCGCGTCCACCTCGCTTTCGGCCCCACGCGGCCTGCCGGAGCTCGAATGCGCGCCAGCAGCAGCTCGCACGAGCTTGCCGCCGCCCCCGGGCTCCTCGGTGCAGATCTACAGCGGGAAAGGGGCGAGCCACGGCGCGGTGTGGGAGAGAGGAGCTGGAGTGAAGTAGGCGGCGTGATGGGCTGGGACGGCGAGGCGCGGGCCAAGACGAGCAGCTCGCCCTCACAAGCCCGTCCCCGACGCCGCTCGCACAAGCTCGTCCCCGCCGCGAGCATTGGAGGGCGCTGACCAGGAGTTCAACGGCGATGGGGGAGATGACGAGGAGCTAACCGGCGGCGGCAGGATCCGGTGAGCTGCAGCGATAGCAGGGGCGGTCGAGCCAACGGCGCGCAGGGGCCCGTCGCGGGAGGGAGAGGCTCTGCGGTGCTGAGCGGATAAGGTCGTGCGGAGGAAGACGCGTGCGGTAGGGAGAAACTTTCCAGATGCATGGGTCTCACTCTCGATCCCTTACATTTCGGGACGAATGCAAATCGCTCCGATCCCTTACATAAAGGGACGGAGAGAGTATGTGGCTTAAACGTGCAGTGGAAGGGTGTGATCAGCAGAGCTAAAGGGATGGTTGCGCCTGCAGCCAGCTGAGAAGGTTGGTTGCTAGAATGTAGATCGCACCCGAACGGTATGCATATCTTCCGATCAAACCCGAACGGTATGCATATCTTCCAATCGCACCCAAGCGGTATCCAATATCTTCCGATCGAACGAAAATGTTGGCACCACAGCAGTAGCATGCTCATGGCTAGAGCAGGAAGGTAGCCTTTATGTACAAGGATAGTTGGATGCGAATTTTGTGTGCTCTAGAAGAACAAAAGAGAAACAACAGAAAGACAATTTGTGACATCAACATGGTGTCCCAAACTGTAAACTGCTCTGTAAACTGGTAAAACAAAAAAAAAAGTTTTTACTATAAGACCCATATAAGGTTTTATTAAAAAAAAAAACTGACCGGTTTTGCTAACCGAGGCAGAGCGGTTTTCGCGATTATTGCGCTGCTTGATTGGCTTTTTGAAACCGTGGCATCAACCGAATAAACCTTTAAATGTTTAATGAAATCATTTCTTCTCATTTTTCTTGCTTGATGGTGACTTGTAAGTACCCACCCATATACTGGATTCCCCTCAAAACCACAAGAGCCGAAGAGCTAGATGCACGTCGTCGACTAACATCATAAGTTTGAATTAACTACTGTAAACTTTTATGTGCAGAAAAGCAATTCTATTTTGTGTTTAGGAAAATAATGATTTCTATGACATGCTCAAAACAGCATTGGATTGGACAAAGGGAAAAGAAACTAGAAGGCGTTATCACCATGCATCAAACCTAGATATATACAGAAAAGCAAATCGAATTAAAAACGAGAAGCAAAGCAATGGAGCACTCGTTCGGTCGAACTCACCGTGCGTTAGACCTCGATGAATCCATAGGTAGTAAGGGCAGCGGCGGCCAATAGTTCTTTGACGTGCACTGTTTTCCGGCGCCCGACCGTCGAGCACGCGGCGGCGGCGCTTTCCGAATCGTTGTTCAGAAGAAATAGACTGTCGAATCGTGCTGTTGGTCGCTTTAGGCCTTGATCGAATACGCGATGTATATATGGAGGGCCCGTTAAAACAAGGTCCACTCGTTTCCGATCCAAATTGTCTTGCCGTTTCCGATTTAAACTGTGTAGCTGTTTCCGAATACTGTTCTTTCACGAAATGATTTGTAATGTTTTCCGAGCTATCTTTATCTTCTTACTCTGTCTTATTATTCATGGGACTCGTAATGTTTGCTTGAGGAAGTACCCTGTTCCGCATACTTGTACCAGCATCATCGGGCAAGCTTTCGCGCCAATAATAGTAGGAGTACTAACCTATTGGAGTAGGCTGTCAAGAGGGTACAGAGCTGCCACCACCACTACCACCAAAACACGTGTACTATTAGTTAACCAGGAAACTCGGTGACTTCAGGCACTGCAACAAGAGTGCTTCAGCTGTTCAACCTCAGCATACCAAGAAACCAATAGAGGCTCCAGTAGCTTTGGTCTCGCTTTTATTTTGAGAAAATTCCCTGTATGGCTTTAAAAAAATCGCGTTGCTTTCTATGGTCCTCTATGAATTGAACTTCCTTTTGAGGCCAAAATCCATTTTCCTGCTCCCTCTGTGGCCTTCCGTAACATCCACCGTGAAAAATCCCATGCAACCAACGTGAAAGGTCGTTTATACCCCAGCCTCTCCCTTTCATCTGAACTCGATTCAACAAAATGATTCAAAAAAAAAAAAAAAAAGAAACACCAGACGCACCCGCGACCCTATGGAGGACGGCGCTGGCATCGAGCCGCAAGGCTCGCCCGCGCCACCTCGACGATGCTCCCCGCAGCCGCGGCCATCGCCAACCTCGCTGCGGCTGCGGCCTTCGCTCGACTTCGCCGCCCCGCCTTGATGATATACAAATTTTGAAACAAATTACACATGTAAGTGAGTACTCATATTCACACAATTATTTTTAACATAAACGAAGTGCATTTTGAGTCAGGGGCAAAATGGTACTTTTACAATTTAATTAACACTGTTAAGTCCCAAAACTAACGAAAGGGTCATGGAGGGAACTCAAAACTGATTTTGGGCCTCACAAATATTCTTTCATTATGCCTATTTTATTAACGAGTGTTGCATGCCTTGATTATGCCTTGTCAATCTTACAGTAGGCGTGAAGCTTCAAACACAGAACTTGCTATAAAATGCGGAGAACTGGATGCGTGAGGAGATGAAGATTTTTTTTTAAATACATTGAAAGAAGAGACGAACTCAGCACTGTATATAGATATTTAAATTCTCTTTTTCCAAACTGCAACAAATAAGTTTGTTCTAATATTGTGTAGTCTTGTTTTTGAGGCACTTGACCGCCGCTTCAATGAACCTTGTAACGAATGCTTCAATGTCGAGAATTGTAATAAAAGTATTCATCATTATAACTTCACAGTCATGGTGAAGAAACCTAATTCAGTTGATTGGGTTGTTAAACTACTTTGCAGAAGTGAAGCAGATATATTTGGGAGGAAATACTAATTTTGTTGTCGTCCCAAATGAAAACGGTACATATATTGATCCTTGCATGACTAGTCACACGTTATTGAAACATAAATTAATTTGCTATGTTATCACCATTTGTCTGGTTATTAATCATTCTTACAAGTCATAATTGTCATGCTAGCAAGTACTACTAGCAACAGCCAAGGCATGGAAGAGTTGCAGCCATAATGAAGAGCTCGTCCAACCACACCACCCAAAGAATGCATGATCGGACAGTTGTTTTGCCGAGCTGCAGCGTGATTTGATGGGGAGAGTAGAAGGAGAGAAAACGCATTGCAAGAACCACTGGATTTTGCATGGCTCCGGTAGCATCGTGGTCCATGCACTCTGTCCACGGCAAGCCGGTGAGCCGAGTCCATGGTGCCCCACAAGCAGGGAGACATGTGTTGTACACTTTGTCCGTTCATGTTTTCCTTTCCAAAGGGCGCCATGCATGCCTTGAAGGAACGTGACCTGTAAGGTAGCAGCCTAGCCAGTATGCTATGGACGGACGGATTGACATTTTTTTAATGCATATACTCCGGAGTAGATCGATGGACTTGAGGGAGTAATATGACAATACAAGCAAAAAAGCACCGTATGACTTCAAAATATGGCTTCTGTGTGAAGAAGAGCACGTCAAATTGTATACTCTAGCTAGCGTGCACTCAGCCAGATAGTTAGAGTGATCTTTGCCTCAATCGTTAGATGCAGATCGTCGTTTGATTGGTACAGGCTCTCCACTGTTGTTTTGGTTCTTAGATATGCTACAACACAGAGATTTTTTTTCTTGTGTTTAGCTCTTTTGTTCATCAGTGTGCGTGGATGTACTTCTAATGTGGCCGATTTTCTTATCGGTGATTGTATTTCACCGTAATTTTCTTTTAAGCTAAGGCTTGTAGCTTTTTTCAAAGTCAAGTATGAGATTAATACAATTTTTGCGTCATCTAATAAACCAATAATATGATCGGCTAGTGCGTGGTGGCAGAACGGTTTAGCCATGCCAACTTAGGCACAGGAAGTTAGGAAATCCACGCACGGCAAAAGAAGTGACACTTCTATTATCTTTTGTCACTTGTTTTTTATCACGTGACAAAAATCATTTTTCTTTTAGTATCGTTTCCTGGCATGGAGACAAAAATCTATAGGAATATGATATGGTAGGTTTTTATTTTAACGTGGCACTAGAATAGCTTTGAACTCCTAGAAAAGTTGTTTGTTCTAGAAGGCCCTAATAAAATACACTTTTAAGATTGACCTGATCGAGTGGGAAAGTAAATATAGTATATGGTATTCCCTTTTCTGGGGCTTAGGAGGGGTTAAGGTTACGTTTTGAACTCCTTTTCATATATAGTACTCGTAATATGAACACATATGCTGCACTACTGATACTATTTTCAGAATCACTCAACTAACATTTTCTTAATACACTAGACAGTTTTGAAGTCCCATAATGCGGAAACATCATTTGCCTACACAAAGTGCAAATGGTTTATTTATAGTATGAGCTTCTTTCAGCACCCTGTTCTCCGGTTTCCAACCAGAAAAAGGCTATCTTATAGGCGTGGTTTGCTAGAGAAAGCCTACAGGCACATAGGTGCAGACTGCACTGCAGAGGGAGAAGGGGGTGTTCGTTTCATGGGGGTTTAAAATTTAGAGGGGTCTAAAAAAAAGAATCTTATCATTTAAGAGTATTAAATAAAGTTTAATTACAAAACTAACTGCAGAACCCCTGGTCTAATTCGCGAGACGAATCTAATGAGGGTAAGCAATCCGTGGTTAGACGATGGTTACTGTAGCATGACTGTAGCAAAACATAGCTTACTTAGGCTCGTTAGATTCGTCTCGTAAAGATGTACCCATCTGTAAAAAAGTTTTGTCATTAAACTTTATTTAGTACTAAATTCTCTTTATTTAGAGGCTTCTAAAATTTAACGCTAAAAAAAACGAACAGGGCCGAAGAAAGAGAAGGTGCTAGTAGTATAGTTCACTGATCCCGTAAATACAGGGCTAGCATATAGGGGAGAGAGAATGTGCTTGTTCACTGTTGCTGTAAATTGGTCGCAGTCACTAAAAATTCTGCTAAAATGTCTGTTAGTATGCATTTTGTACCATGCGTTCCTTTTTTTTCTCTTTTTGCGACCATGCGTTCCTTTGTTGAGAATATGAGATTTTTGTCGAAATATGATCACTACTAAATGGGAGATGCAACCTAGTTGTCGTACCTCAACTCTGGAGTACTCTATGCATTATGTATCAGTCCCTGGATCAGTAGCTGATACGCACAGGAACACAGATATGATAATCAAAATCATACTTCGGATAGGGTAAATAAATATAATACCTGATATATTGAGCCTTTAGTGGCGGTACGACAAGGATGCAGAAGTATCTAAGTCCTTCTGTCCAATAAAGGCGAAGCAATCACACACAGACAGCGGAAAGCACGACTCAAGCCACAGGCAGATTTGAGAAGCAGAACCGAAAACCAAAGCGTCGTCATCTCCTACGAAGACTTCTCCTACTAAAAAACATCAATCGCAAACGCGTGAGTACAAAAGGTACTCAGCAAACCCTAACACAAAGGGTATGATATATACAAGGGTATAAACAAGGATGAGGCTTAGGTTTATCGTATCGGCGGAAAGCTAATTTTGTGCAAGGGTTGTTTTGAAAACAAAACAGTTCGCAAACTACTGTCAGGTATTGTCATTAGATATAGTGGGGTTGGTTGGCCCTAGGGGAGATGCAATCCATCCCGCCAGTTCCCAAGTTTTAATGCTGGCAGAAAATCAGCGCACGGCTCCACGCCAGTGTTTTCCAAAAACACGCCAAGGATAACTCACACAGGAAAGACTAATCATTGTGTGGCTATAGCTTTCGCGTTGTCCAATGCCGTGGAACACGGCTATCCGGATAGATTCTTATCCTCTGCAGAGGTCGTACACTTTCCCCACAAGGTACACCAGTCCTCCCCGATATCGCGGCTTGGACTGGTATACTAATGGTTCCGTACCTACTTGGCGTCACCACGGCACCACCACGGAAAATCTACGACCAGGAGCTTTCATCATCATATAATAGAATGGCCAAAGGCCAGAATTGTCTCCACATGCCGGACTCGACGCCAACCTCGTCGAGTCTTTTACTGGCTTCCGTTTGCCACTCCAGCCTCCTGGTGGGTACCGGGTGAACGCTATAGTAGGGTGTGGTTCCAAACCTTTCCCATACAAGGCTTGTGGTTGTACAGGAGGTGCTAGGCCAGGCGGCACATGAACCCGTCCTTATACGACCGAATCAGGCATCTTCAATAGCCAATCCTCACGAGGAAGGGCGTCCCAGAGATAGCCTCCCCACTGAGGACTACCTCGCCTGATCCCGCCAAAAAATCCGCCACTATGGGTTGCACTTTTATCACCAATCCCTCCCATTTTCACATTTACTCACACCACCAAGTAAGCACACATTTTAACACAAAAGCATGTGAGCAAGATTAATTAAGTACACAGTATAGCAGGTCCTAAGCAGCATTTTAATTCATCACATCATTAAAGAATTAATGATGTGGATTCCTAGGTTTAACAAGGATTCAGGGTAAGAAAAAACAAGGCATGGCAATCAACAAGTACTTAGGGCATATACTAAGCACGTAAATCACTTTTAAATACCATCCATACTTTATTTTCAAAACAGGCTCTAAATGGGTTTCTTTGCAATCATCGGATCAATATGATCAAAGGGGAGTTAGGGCTTGCCTGATATTCGCTTTCCTAATATTTAAGTTCTGGGTCTTCAGTCTTTTCTGTCGAAGTTGATGCCTTCGAGTCCTTTCTTGAAGTTCGTATCTTTCGACGGGTCTCGACCTGAGATTTCTCGACGAGTGCTTGGATTCTTCTGGCTCTTCCTCGATTCTCGCGTAATCTAGCGCATAGAAATACTACGCATAAATAAACTACCGCAAAAGAAAATAAAGAGCGAAAAGAGCCGAATAAGATCCAATTAACTCCAATAAAATCGATAGAAAGCAAATGAAGAACAAAAGACTCAAAACACGGATGATGCATCCAGTTTTACTTTAACAAGGTTTTGTTACCTTAAAAAGGCCATTAGGAGTGATGCATCGTACTCTATGGATTTTGGTGTAATGAGAGATGCTAAACACGAAGAGAAGAGCATGAATGCATGAAGTGACGGGAACAGCGTGTGCACGCGTTCTTCGTACATTCATGGCACTAGCCTTCGTACAGGTAGTAACCTATACAAAGGTTCATGCAACACGTGTACGAAGTACGATGTGTGTTCGCTTAGGGCTCCTATACCTTATATCGTTAACTAATGATGATTTAGCTATTAATTACTTACTAGATTGATTAATTACTAAGACTAAGTTATCGTTGATTAAGTTGGTCGTCATGCGTCGGACGCACGACGATGGTACGTGTACGTGAGCATGTATGACATGAATGCACGACTGCAGATAAAATACCAAGATCAAATAAAGACAACTGACAATTAAGATAACAACAAATGAATAACTCCAATAAGATCCAATAAATGGGCACTTATAAAAGAGGATAACAAATTGATAAGGTTTGGTAGGATTCGGTGCGGGCTTTGGAATAAGTGTTCCAGGCGTTGTTGGGTTATGTTTGATTGAGCGATGATCGATCAAGGCTAGGTTTGGAGTTGAGTTCGTGATATATAGAAGGAGGTTATTGGATTTTGAAGTGAAACGACATAAAAGATATATCGTTAGATTTAATGCTAGCGAGCGAATGTATGGATGTGCGATACAAGGATGAAGCGGGGTTGTGATAAGGAAGGTACTAGATCAAATGGTACCACAAGATTGGTTAAGTGCATGTGAACGATGATTGCGATGTGCGAGATTGGCATCACATGATTGCCATGAGGAGGATATAACAAATGAGAAGGGAAATTAGGGTATTGATGGTATATAGATCGAGTGTGGTGCTCCAAGAATAGTACTATGAGATACTTCGCGTTTCTACGAACGCGTGAGCGCAAGAATCGCTCAAAACGGAGCTAAGGTTGAAAAGATATGGATATTTGAAGTTCTGGGGGCTTATCTGTAACTACAGAGGACTTTTTTGTAATTACAGAGAAGTTATGAGGACCTATATGTAATTATAAAAAGGTTTTAAGGGCTTAAAGATAATTACAGAAAGTTCTAGGGACTTATCTATAATTAAAGAAAAAGTTAGGGACCTTGGTGTAAGAAGATAGGGGCTAAAATATAATTACAGAAAAGTTTAGGTACTTTTCTGTAAAAAGGCAGGGCTTAAACATGATTATTGAAAAGGTCAGGGGCTTATCTGCAAAATGTACAGGGCATGGGGATTTTCTGGAATTTGGGAATTATTTTTGTATTGTAAATTGTTTATTACGTAGCGCTGATGCAATAAAGAAGATAATTGATTTAATTAAAATCAAACACCCTGTGGACTGGGTCCACGGGGTCCATAGACCGGGGATGGGCGGCGGTCCACCGGTCCATGGTGGACCGGGGCGTCTCGCGCGGCGGCGAGCTGCCGGGATCCTCGCCGCCGGCGGCTAGGGAGGAGGAGAGCGGAGAAGAAATGGCCGCGGGGAAAGAGGGCGTCAGGGCGGATCCCTTTGGGTAGCGCGTCGACGTCGAGGAGGCCGGGTTCGACGGCAGTCGCTCGCCGTGGTTGATGGCGGCGGTGGCGATGCACGGTGAAGATGGATGCGCACGCGAGGAGGGAGGAAAAGAAGAGGAGGGAGTGCAAGTGGAGCGAGGCGCGGACCTCACCGGTGGCTCAGGCGGGGCGGAGGTTGTCCAGCGACGGCCGGAGTCGAGGAAGAAGCTTCAATGGCGGCGGCGCTCGACGGGGAGATGCGTGCGCGCGGAGCAGAAGGGAAGAGGGGCGCGCGAGAGGGAGAGGGAGGCAGGGGAACTCGCAGAGCACTCGAGCGAAGAGGGGAGCGCGTCGTCGACGGTGGGGAAGGGTTCGCCGGAACCCTAGCTCACTCGACGGAAGCTCGAGCTCGCGCGGAAGAGAAAGAGAGGGGAAAGAGAGCGGCCCGGTGTCGATTTAAGGGCGGCAAAGGCGGTGGAGCACAATAGGACGGTGGCTACAGGGCGGCGGTGCTGTGGCTGACGTCGGCGGCGGTATGGGCGGCGGTGTTGGACGGGACGCGACGAGGTGGGGGATGACAGGTGGAGCCCGCATGTCGGCGACTCGGGAGAGGAGGAGGGAGAAGCAGGCTGGGCCGAGCTGGGCTGCGCAGTGCTGGGTCGAAGGCGGGCTGGCGCGGGAAAAGAAGAAGGGCGCGAGCTGGGCCGAGATAGGATTTCGGCCCGAATGCGATTAGGAGTTAGGAAAAGGTTTAAACTTTTTCTGGAATTTGATTTTGAAGAGATTTCAAATTCAAACAAAAACAAAGGTTGATCAAACACTCAAAATAAAGCCAATAAAATCCAAAAATGCACATGATGAGATTTTAGTGCAGGTTTAAATTCAAAAATTTGAAAATCGAGATTTAATCCTACTTTGATTTTATTTGTTGTAAATTCAAAAAGCTTCAAATTTTTAGTATATTTTTAAATGAAGCAAACACTTGAGCACAAGTTTTATATTTCAAAATTTTCATATTCAATCTAAGTTTAATTTATTTAGTGAATTTTATTTTGAAAATTCATTTCAAGGTGAGAGGTTGGACAAAATTTTTAATTTGGAGTGATTTTTATTCCTTTTTATTTTTCTTTTCTCCTTTTGTTTTTGGCTCCAAAAGTAGGGGTGTTACACTAGTCTCTACAAGAGGCTGGAAAATACCTCATAGGGAGTTGATGCTGAAGCCCTTATGCCTTCATGGAGAAATTGATACTTTGGAATGCCATAGTTGCCACATTTTTCATCTCTATGACATGTGGAGCCTATAAGAATTTTGCTTAAAGTTTGTTACTAACCAAACACTTGCTAATTTGGTCAAATTTACCTAAGGTTAGGTGTGGCAAAGTGTGGCTAGTAACCAAACATCCTCAAATTTTCTCTCTTTTATGGTTGGCACTATTCCCCACCACAATTGCATTGCCGGCACTAAAAGAATCTGATCGTCGCCGAGAACAAGTCATCACGCCGGCACCATCGAATTATCCTTCTCTTTGGATGCATCACAGCAGGGCTTAAACGATCACACCGTATCTCAAAACATTATCTTACCCAAGATGTTAGTTGACGATGCGCCGTAGATATATTGCATGCCATCTCCTTATCCTGCTCTAGCCGCCGCTGCCATGCAATCCGTCACCTGGAGCAATAGAACCAACGGCGAAGCATTTCTCTCGATTTAGCGTCATCTCCAGCCCAACGTGACCTCCAAGCTGTGCCAAACCCGGTCATACTGGTGGCTTATGGTTTAAAGGTCCATAAATCGTCGGTTTGTGGTTTAAGGCCCATAAGTCATTAGTCGCCCTGTCTTCTGCGTCGGTGCGAACAAAATAATTAAACAAATCGAAAATGGTCCACAATTGCCTTCAAGATCTAACGAATGACGTCGTTCAGCTGCGTAATTTCTCGTTCTTCCGACTGCATATTTCACATTAATGGTGTGTGCACCGGCCAGCATGCCGTCACCTTGCAACCAATTTGCCGCGCCCGCCAACAATTCCTTCCATCCACCCGCACTTCCCACGTCGGGGCCACCTGGCCACATGCCGGCGGGCGCGCCACCCACGCCAGGGGTGCCTCGCCACATGCCGGCGGGCGCGCCACCCACGCCGGGAATGCCGGTTCACGGCCCCGCCACGCCCGAGCCGGGAACGCCAGGCCACAACCTCAACGCGCCAGCACCCGGAGCATCAGGCCATGGCCCTGTCACGGCCGCGCCCGAGCCGGGAACACCAGGCCACGGCTCCACCGCGCCCGCGCCTGTCCACGGTGCCGACGCCTCGCCCGCGCCTGCCCACGGTGCCGATGCCTCGCCCTTGCCGCCGGGGCTGAAGCGTGCAGCAACCGCGACGCCGCATCCCGGAATGGTGGACGACCCGGCCGCTGATCCATTGCTTGGAGCTAAATCACCATCTCTGCAGGTTGGGGAGAACCTTCTTCAGGCGTCCCTCCTCCAGATCTGGTCGGGACCCCCAGGGGCGAAGCCAGCCTGGCAGCTCACCGGTGTCATCTTCGTATTTTACTGGTGTCAACACCATTGTTAACTATGCTCATGTAACATTTTACATAGGATTTTGACAAATTCGTTGGTGTCAGTTGACACCAACAAGAAGCTGTAGCTTCGCCCCTGGGGACCCCTCCTCCTTTGCCTTTCGACGGGCTGGACGACGGTCGACGCAGTACATTCATGGCCCTGAGCGAGATGAGCAAGAGGCCGGGAGAGACGAGCGACACTAAGAGGGAGACGACGCGGCTCGGGTTCACAGGACAAAATGCAAGTCGTCACAGGTGGAGCCCGGAGCAGTGGCAATTGCTGTAATTTCTGAACAAAGGCATAGGGCAATTAATAACAGACCCAATCGTAAGCCCAAATGAGCTACTACTTTTTCCGACTTCCGCCCGCTAGTTCAATTCCAGAAACGGCTTATTGCATTTTTCACCTATAAACTGTTTTCTTGAGAGGTGTTTGTGAGAGCTTATTGCCTTTTTAACATATGCCATAAAAAAAGCCACCCAAAAAGCCTTTGCCAAACACACCCTAACCAATAACCATAGCTTCATCTTCAAAATGCAAAACAACCATCAAAGAGTAGGTACGGTAGGACATGCAACAGTGGAGTGTAGAGACACAAGAGTAGCAGCTGACCTCCAATAGTAGTAGCTGACTCTCAGTGGTCAGAGGTGGCCGCTTGCTGCTTTTCCCACACACGCGGAGAGGTAACAGCAGAGATAGTAGCGACGTCGGTTTGGGGCGCCGCAAATGCACCGGACATGGACATTTGGGTGTGTTCTTGCGCTTCACGGGTCCAAGGCATCGCATAGGTGTACAAGCGACAGGCGTCACGTAAAGAAATCATATACAATCTTTTCTTTCTGATCAAAAAGCTAGTAATTTACTTGGCTACTATGAATTCCAAAGTTTTTGCTTCCAAATGCCAGTAAATGCAACACCAAAACATCCAAATTCGTCCATGAACCATCCTGACCGTTTTCATTTTAACTATCGTCAAACATATCGAGATGGAATTCCTGAACGAGAAACAAATTTTGCAAAACAAATTTAGATAGAGTTGTGAAACTTTGAAAATGACCATATACACATGTATACTCCCTCTAGCAGGGATGCGGATCACGTGCCGATCACTGCCGCACTGGCGCTGTGAGGAACCGAGGAGCGCTACAGTAGCTCAGGAGAAATCAAAAGGCACCTCAACCGTGAACGGTGAGGCCGCCCATGGTGGAGGACAGGGCGGCCGTCGCCAACGAAGACGGCGCAAGAAGAACCGCCGCGGAGGCGGCGATGCCGAGCCGGGCGGGAGGCGCGACGCCGTGGCTGACGCCGGCGGCGGCAATGAAGGCCGAGGTGATGAGGTACAGGCTGTGAGCGTCGTTGAGGAACCAAACGCCAGCGGCGGCGGCGATCCTGGCAGTCGCCGGGGAGCACGCAATGGAGGCGTGGACCAGAAAAGGCCCCACCTTGGAGGACCTTCCGTTCAGCCACTGCAGCGCGACGGCCGCCATGATGCTGACAGTCGCCGAGGAACGGGATGCAACAGGGGACGCGAGGATGAAATGGCGGACAAAGATGATTCAAATGCCAGCGACGGCGGAGGCGGTGATCAGCAGCAGCATCATGGAGGTGGTTCGGGCGTGCCGAGGCGCAACTTCCTCTCCGACGCTGTTGTCTCATTGAGCACAGCAGATGTTCTCAACGAGAATCTGTACAAAGACAAGGTAAGCGTTTGAACTTCCCAGCTGCAATTAGAGGGCGTCCCTCAACTGTGCATGACCAAGTCATCCTTTTTTTCTGGTTATATTTAGGTTCAACCGATTCCATCTAAGTTTGATTCACTAGAGCATGTTGTCAATGTTTATTCAACATTTCTGTTAGAAGAAACAAGGTCAATAGTATCTTCAGCAATAAAAAGCCTTGCGGGGGTGCAGTACTGTCAGCTTATTTCAGCCATACCGTGTGGATCATCTTCGTATTATCTGGATATTGATTTAGTGGCAACAAGTTCAGATCCAATTTCCTGTTACCATATAGCTAAAGATTGTGATATTTGTTTGCTGAGCAAGGAAAGCCCCAAGGCCTCTAATTTTGACATCACATCATGTTGTCTCGGATTAGCAACTGGAATTGGCCGAGATACCTTTTTTCAGCGAAGCTTTAAGGTTTCAGTTTCAGCGAATGAAGTATTTCAACCTGAGAAAATCAAATTCGTTAGTTTCTTGACTAACATCAGTTACAAAATGGAGATATCAAAGGTTCTTTCGCTTGCTGATGAGAGGGACAAGCGGGCTGTTCAGACAGTTCAAGAACTCTTTGAAAAGGTGAATGTTTGTTCATTGTCAATTCCCTAACTATTATAATTTTAGAACAAGTTATTTAGCCAACTTAATGTGTTTTTTTCCTTGGTCTTCAGGTTGGAAAAGCATGTACAAGTTGCAGTCAATCACCAGCCATCACACCTGTGATTGAAAGTCTTACTTCAAGTCTTAGCTGTCCTCATCAATCCTACACTCGGGTAGTGTGGTCTCCGCCAGGAACTTTGAAAGATTGCATTTCTACCCTTGTGAAGGAGTTTCATCATCTGAGCCAAAAAGTACTGATTTGTCTTCCAAAAGAAGCGTGTCTTTCTGAGTTTCTAACGGATATTGAAGAAAATTTCGGACCTTTAGAGGAGTTAACTGGACTTCTTTTGTTAAGCAATCCTAGCCAGCTTGGAGTATGCACCAAATTGGTGAAAGCATGCCTCGAAAATAAATCGCAGGAGCTTTATTGCTATTTGGAGCAGTGCACAGGCTTGCTGAAATGGATGTCTAGCCTCCTAGAATTGGAAGCCTTTAACCACTCACCCCGCTGCCCTGATTCCGTGAAATGTGAACAATGCAAGCTGGAACTACTTCCATTTTCTATCCAACTGTTCACTCAGAGGTTCACTGATATCGTGATGAAGTTGCACAATTCTCTGCAGTACTTGCTCAACAATGCTTCAGCAATATGTTTGCCTGATGAAGATTGTAAAAATATTAGGGAACTGCTGCATCTGATGAAAGAAGTTGAAGCCTTATTACGCAGTATGGATTTAACAGCAGATGATTATGTTGTAGCAGCATTTGGACTTAACATTGCTCCTTCTGATGCACTTGAAAAAAAGAATGCTGATTACAAAGCCAAATCATTGAATGAACTTAGGTTGAGCTGTATAAAACTGATTGATAAACTTAGCCAGTCATTGCAATTGCCTCACCTGGAAAACAGGGACGAGCTTGACAAATTCTGCATTCAGCAATCTAATTTCATTGTCACACCACATGATAGCATGGGAAAGTTGCATGGCCTGGAACTTGGTATTGATACCATGATAGTCATTGGTGCTGGTCAACTTGTAGCATCTGATTTGTTAGTTCCATTTGTGGTCCCTGTGCGTCATATTTTATTCTTTGGAGATCAGCTCCACGTACAACCCTTTGTCCAGAGCATGGTATTGCTAATTTCCTAAACTTCAAAATTATTGAATCATTCATCGCATCCATGTAGCAGTAATTCGAATTGATGTTAAACTTTATATGGCTGTTCCACCTAGTATTGAACATCCCCTTTTTTTGTTGAGAAATTATGGTGGGATGAACTTGCTCATTTTTATAACAATACTAGACATTTTAAGCAATTGTCCCGCCTATTAAGATAGGGTAAGTCTATTGAGCACCCTAGTGTTTCTCAGGTGAAAATGCACAGTTTTTGGCTGTTGGATCTATAATCATGTGGCTTCTTCCTTTTCTGACCTGATGTCTCTGCTTGGCCCCCGTCTCACTGTCCACTTGAGCCCCTTCCCTGGCTACAGTGCTCAGGGAACATTTGCATATTTTGCTAGCAGTATGCATTTATGATCAGTGTTTCGTTTTGCATCTTTTGCTGCTTACAAACCTTCTGTTTATCCACTCATGATTTCATTCCTGTTTATATCATTATATTTTTTTGCACTTGTTTAGCCGTTTCCATCTTTTTATTACTTGCAAAGGTTATGTTTCACTATGCAAAATATCACTGCTTTTTGTATCATTTTATTTTCATGATCTTGTGCTGATTGTGTCCTGAATAAAACAGTTGTAGGTATTAACTAAATGTTTTTTTTCTGGTAATTGTTAGATTTGTAAAGAAGCTGGGTTTGGTAGGAGTATTTATGAAAGACTGCAACAATCATCTCCTGAGAAATTAACGCTGACTTATCAGTCCGTGAGGCATCCATTAATGAATCGGTTTATAAATAATCTTTTTTACAATGAAAAGATTAAAGATGCCTCCAATGTCATATCCATGGAGTACAATAAGGAGTTTAAATCTCTTCAGTTACCTGTCGTCACTTTTATCGACGTTCCCATTATGGAATCAAAATCCATGCATTCAGGAAAATTCCGTATTAACTTTGCTGCAATAGTTATGGTCCTGCAGGATCTCAGTACAGGTATAGCACTATTCTTGTATGAACATATTTCCTTTTTCTGATAGTATATGTCATGTTTCATTAAACATATAAAGTAGTAGATGCTTATCTTCTTAACTCGCAATATCTTTTCCTTTGCTATCCCTTCCCAATACACCAGTCAGATGGGAAAGATGCTACCCTCATATCTGTGACTGTTCAAATATGCTCTAGTTACGCTAACAGTTAGCATGCACTTTTTATCACATAAACATTGTTCCTACTGGCGGACTATGTATATATCGATGGTTCATGAGTTTGCATTGTTCAAAATGCTCTAGTTTGCTAACAGTTAGCATGCACTTTATCATATAAGCATTGTTCCTACTGGTGGACTATGACTCAATGGTTAATGAGTTATTGCATCGATCTGATTTATTTGGTTTTGTTATAGATCGGATGAATGCTAATAAAAAACTTAGTATCGGACTGGTGTGCTTGTCAAACAATGAAGCCAATGCAATTGGGGATCGATTGGGAGCGAAAGAAATAATAAATGATAGATATCATTTGCAAGTGAAGTTTATCAGTAATTTGGAAGGAGAACAGTTTGACGTGGTAATTATATCTACTAGAGTGGAAAATATTTCCGATCTTAACTGTGTCAATGCCAACAGTTTAAATGTAGCTTTGACAAGTTCAAGGTGCGTGTCTATAGTTGATTGTCAATTCGTCAGCATGATTTTTCTTTTGCTACTGTGATATCTTATCTTGCTGTTGAGTTACACATTGACAAGCATTTTACCTTCCTCCAGGCATTGTTGTATTATGATTGGTGAATGTAATACTTTGGTTCAGAGTGGAGGAATTTGGAAAAAAGTGGAGAGATTTGTGAGGAAACAAGATCTTATAAAGACTGTCGATAGAAAAGAACTCATTCAGGTTATGAAATAGTTTGAAACAGACGGTGCGAATAATTTAAGTGATCCTGCGCATTCAAGGAAAATGGTTAGTTTAAATATAAACCCTAGTCATTGCCTTCCTTTGTCATGACGTTTGCTTCTTTGTATTAGTAGAAAGTTAAGGTGGAGAGGGACTTTTTCTTCACTTCCAGTATCATTTTGTTGCTTTTCAGGAGTCTATTTGCAAATGTATATTTTTTTATTTGGATGTATGACTCGAGGATGTTATGCATTTGTACAGCCGGGGCAAGAACGCACCTGGGATGGCAGACCTCGCGCAACTAAACATGTTTTGGCCGATGTTCGAGACCAAAGAGGACAACCAGGTATGTTAATATTACCTCGATACTTAACCTGATCTTGTAGTTATTTTTATTCTGTTTGTAATGTTTGAAAACTTGTCACTGAACATCCTTATTTCATTATCTACATGAAGACACTTGTACTATTCAAGCAATCCTTGGAGCAATGGAGTCAATGATGAAGCTTCATAATGCTAGTATGGTACCCCCTCAAGATTGCGAGTGGAAGTTATCTGTGGATGACTTGAAGGAGAAGCATAAAAAGAGTTCAGGTGTGGAGCTCACTTCAGAGAAAATTTCTGATAGGGGAAAAAAGAGGCTTGAAATTGCATTTGACACCATTAAACAGTGTGGAGTTGAGGGCAAAAAGAAATGCAGGACCAAGGTGAGAAACTGCTTTTACTTCTTTTAATATCCATGGACAGTTACGATAAGCCATAGGTATATGCTTATCATTTTCAAGATATGAGTTCTACAAGAAATAACTTCTGATTTTGCATTACATTTTCCACACTATTTATTTCTTGTATATTCTGATCAATTTAGTGTGTAGCGTATTCATTGGAAGGTGAAACCTATATTCCTGCAGACATACTTCACTGATTTGGATGACATATATTGATATATATTAGTAAAGATTCTTCCATACAATAAGTCAATGTGCCAACTACCAACGTTAACATTCTAGTATGGATAGATCCACGTGGTTTTAATGTCACAAAACACTATCTAAAGGTAATTCCATCAACATTTGTACCGAGTTCTATATATATCCGCAAATAATAAGATCCAATAACGTTTCTTTGCAACTAGAGTTTGGACTTTTGAGAGTGATTGCCATGTATGTCGACTTTTGATTCTTGATTTCAGGGCTAAACATTAGTCCCGTGTGAACTTTTGATGTGATGATGCTTGATTCTCAATTTTTGGTGGCCTACGGTAACCGTGGTTTTTTACTTAACATTTAGTCTGGGTCCCTCCATGGTCAATAAGATGTCATATCCAGTTCTAGATTGTAAGGTGGTTGTGCTCAATACACAGAGATATGCATTATTTTGGAAGAGAAAATTCCCAGTTTTCTATCTTTCGGTTTCCCCTTTTAAACTGGTTGTATGGTACCATTGAACAACAATGATAGGTGTATAGCTTCACCCGAATGATATTGCGGATGTGGTTAGTATCCTCATAAATCAACTTAAACTGAACTGCTACCGGCATGCAGGAAATTATATGTAAGGTGGTAACTGTAAACAAGTAGCTTAGGTTAGGCCATCCGACTAGGGGCTTGCTTTGCATCCGACTACATGCACATCTAAAGGAAACTATTGAGAATTTTTTTTTTTTTTTTTTTTTTTGAGAGAGGGAGAGGATAGAAACTTGGTTCACGATAGCCAGTATACATGGCCTTGACCTGCGGGGCAGAAAGGTCCATCTGCATTGGATAGTCATGAGAGGTAATGTATCATTAGAAATTAATAGAGTGATATATGTAGAAAGAGGAAATGAAATTGGTTCCTCTCTAGATTGTTTGTTTGTGCTAGCTCGGTTCTGTCGTTCTCACTAATGACAAACGTTCTTTCTTGCTCTGCCAGAATGTCAAGATATCCGGTTACGCACAAGTCGACATAAATAGCACCAAGGCCGCGGTGAAGCTTTTGGAAGAGGACAACATATTGATCGGCTCTTTCCGGTTGTCCATGAACTACTACAACCTGAGGCCCGGTGAGGTGTACGTCTACGACAAAATGAAACCAATCAAGCACCCTAAGTCTGGTTTGACATTATCACATGCCGTGATGATGATCGGTACGGGGCACCGCAAGACCACCAGCAACAAGCATGTACACCATATGGGGATGCAGAACAGCGAGAGCAGGCTGTTCGGAATCAACGGTTTGGGCAGGGTCGCCTGGAGCAGTGTCAAGGATCTCTACCGGATCGAGCTGGAGAAGCCAGGGCCCCTCGAGCCGTTTTGACTTACAGATATGATTGATCACCGACAGTGCGTGTTATGTAGGAAGAACTTCATGGTAGTAGCTAGCTAGATAAGCTACTTCTGATGCAATGCATCCAAAGCAACATCTGACCCTGTGAGACTTTGTTTTCTACTAGGTGCATATGTATGCTGCGTGCAAAATGAAGTCTGAATGCCTGTAATTGGGGAGCCTGAATGCCTGTAATCGGGGAGCCTCTGAATGCCGGAACATATTATCGGCGAGCTGTGACTAATCGCAGCAATTTTTTGTTGGACGGGACCGGAAGGCCTGTCTTGGATGCTCCTTAATCGATCGATTCTACACGCACGGATTCATTTGACTTCATTGCATGACCTGGACTGCACGTATTGGTTGGAATGGAAATTATAGTTAGTATTCTGATCAAGGCAGGCGTTCACGGTGCATGGTGGCGGCATTCGCTGGCCTCATCAGCGGGACTTGTGACCTCTATTTAGTTCTCGGGGCATTTGCATATCTGGCCCTGTTTTAAAAGGCAATTGCATGTTTGGCCCTCTTTTTTAGGGTTTGCGTATTTAACCTCATTTTTTCAAACTGAAACTTAAACATGACCCTATTCCGTTTGAAGCCTTTGACGGTGTTAAGTTCATGGTAAAAAGACCTTCATGTCCTTTGCATGTTTGACCCTACTTTATAATGTCTTTTTCATTGATGATCTTATTTACTGAAACAAGATTTTAAAAAGTGTATTAGCTAAAGTTTTAAAATTTTGACAACAACTTGAATTCAAACTTAAACATTTGAACTGAAATTTGACAAAAAATCAAAATTAGATCTATGGTACCATCATTTTCCCTAGAAGTCAGAATATGTTATCCTTTTATACACCGGCACAACAACTGAACAAACTGGATCATACGAAAAGGTCAAACGAAAAGGTCAAAGAGGAAGGCATTCCGTTCCCGTATGAAATTCTGAATTGAAGCAAATCCTCGCCTGATGCCATCTAATTTACAAAGAAGTCATGACGTACGCAGCCTAGTTCTGGTGCTCGATCTGATGCAGTCCCTTTAGTTGAAGCGGCCAACCTTGCTCAATGCTCAACACCAGCCGGCAGCTGCGCAGCGCAGACGCTTGCTCCTTGTTGCCCGCCCTTTCCCTTTGGTTGTCACCCAGGGCAGCAGAGCGCCCGTGCCGCGCGCGCAATGCAGCAGCTGCAGCATCGCCGCAGGCAGCCGCAGCTCGGTCTCTCGCTCGATCTCGCAGACTGCCCCCACGGACTCCGCCGCCCTAGTGCCCCGCCCCTGCCCTCTCACTGCTGCACGCGACGCCACCTGCTCGCCCGCACGTGCGCCAACTCCTCCCTCCGCCCCCAAGCTGCGCCGCCGCCGGGCTCCCGTGAAACAGGTACGAGAGAGGGGAGAAGGCGATGGGGGAGGGAAAGAGACGGGGAATAGAGTTCCTAAGGGTACTTTAGTCCTTTTCATTATCCTCTTCTCTTTTTTTATTTCTTTTAATCCTCAAAATCTGATGCTGGTGACGGTGTTACAAAATAGGGTCAGACGGAGGTTTCATTTTGAAAAAACAGGGTCAAACACGCAAAACCTAAAAAACGAGGCCAACCATGCAATTGGACTTCAAAACAGGGCCAGATATGCAAATGCCCCGTAGTTCTCCGGAGAGACGGTTGGAGTCTTGGAGACGTCTAGGGCCTTTGAAATTGCTATATGGAACACCTGGTAGAGGGCTGCAAAGGCTACACTCGGATCAAGCAAAACCTCCGTAACTCCGTTGATCAGAATAGGTATTCGTATGACCCCGTCCCTTTTGCCAGCATAGGCCAAACTCTAGCAAACTTTGGCCAAGCCTTTTGTAGCCCCACTTCTTCATGCACTCCCATGTTCCAAACTTGACCAAACTTTGACCAAGTTGACATGTTTTTCCCCCCTCTTTGACATCAACCAAGTTGCCAATTAGGCTTCGTCAGGTCACGCGTAAACTGAATGGTAAATAGGCACAACAACCATCTTAATAAGGGATTCACAAAGTAATTACTACACCATAAATAATACGGATATGTCACTATGTCAGGATACACATAAAACATTGGTACTAAAGAAAATAGAGCTAACATCCACATATTCTGACACTACATGATCTGGATCCCTCGGACCTAACACTAAATCAGAAACAGTCTCACTAATAAACAGAGTCCATTCATTCATACCACATACTGAACCCAACATTTGGCGAGCCCGCATCAAACCCACCCGTGGCAGGGTGCTGCAAGTCTTCCACGCCTTGGCTCTTGCAAGCATAACAATGACCTGGCAAGAATAACAACAAAAGATAAGAATACCATAACACGTTCATTGAGACTTCAATGCAAACCATCATTCAATACCGTTTTCATTTGGTTCCAAACGGCAACAGAAATAGTATTTCCTCCCGAACATCTGCTTGACTTCTGCAAAGTAAAGTGCAGTAACCCAATCAACTGAGTTAGGGTTCTTCAGCTTGACTGTGAAATTGTAATGGTGGAAAATTTTATTGTAACTCTCGACACTGAAACACTGGTGGCAAAGTTCATTGAATTGATAGTCAGATTCCTGAAAAACAAATCAATGCACCGTTAAAACATATCTACTTACAGTTTTTTCTAAAAAAAAAAGAATCAAAATATTTGTATACTGCCTTGAGGTCATTTATTCTCTGAGTGTATTTTTCAAAAACCATCTTCACCTCCTCACGCATCCAGTTCTCTGCATTTTCAACAAGTTCTTCGTTTGAGGCTTCACACCTGCTTGAATTCACAACTATTAGACGTTTAAAGGCATAAATAAAGGTATATTACACATGCTAATAACTAGGTAATGAAATAACAATTAGTAAGCTGCATCCGAGGTATGAATAGGTGAGAAGTTTGCAAAGTTCACAGTGAAGTTCAAAAGTAAAACTTGTTTAGAAATTTCAACTTGTCAAGGCTCACAATTATGTTTAGGATCATAGGAGAAGACTTTATAGGGGGCAAACACTATGGTGTAGGGATACATGATACCCATGCATGGATATAATTAAACAATATTTTGCTAAAATAATCAGAGGGTGACGGTATAGCGCACATAAAGGAGCAACAGCATGGCAGAAAAATGCTATTCCTTCAATAATGCTAAGGTATGGCAGGAGAAAAATCATGGGCCTATTGCCCTTAGCTATTCAATATATTATTAATATTAGTCCAATATCTTGCACAAAATAAACATAGAGGTACAAGTAGAAGGCAAAAAATATCGATGTGTAGCATAAAGGTTACTTACAACCATACAAAGCACAATGGATCCTATTTCTTAAACTCTGCCAAATATGGCAGAAAAAAAAATGTAAATCACCCACACAGTTGTCAGCTTTTAACTAAGGCTCAGGATGTCCGCGAGAAAGCAATGTCAATATGACGAGGGAAAATAAAAGAGAGACCAAGCTGCTTGAACCTCTACCTTGCTTTTCTGGGTGCTGTACTCTGTTGAGGTTGAGCGGCTGCAGGTAAAGGCTGTTGCTGTGCCTGAAGTGACTCAGATTCCTGATGAACTTGTGAGTGTTTTCCTTGTCTTGGTGGTGGTGGATCTATACCCCTCTCAGCAGCTAGTTCAGTAAGAGCAGCATGCTCGACTGCTATAACTTCATCAAAAGCTTGCCTGAGGCTGGTACAAGTATTCGCAGCAAGGTATTCGCTAAGCAAACGCAATTCCTCCTCCGTGCTGAAGAAAAGCATACCGATATTGTTAGCAAGTATAGTATATAAGAATCTAAAAGGGAATAACACCAAAAGGTTATTGAACGCAAACTGCAGATGTGTTAAATTGTTGTATTAAGGAAAAGAAAGCATGAGTACTGGTAATGAAAACTAACAGCCAATACATGTCCAGCAAATGTCTACTCTTAAGGACACTTGCATTGTTATGATCATTCGTTAGCAATAGTGGTATATCTTCTCTATGTTACTTGGGCGCGGTAATTCTACAAACTAGAACTGTACTTTGCTAGTTATGTCCAATTAATTACACAGTACTACCAATTGATCTGCAAATTAGAATACAAAAAAAATGATCATTGTGTTTACATTTGCGATGCTACGCTGATCACATGCCAGTACGTTGCTATTTATGCTATTTGGAAACAAATGTTAAACCTTTAGATTGACGAGGCTTGCTGCTATTTTTAACGCATCAAGACTTCAAAAAGCAAAGAACAAAATACTAGGACAGCTTTAACAACACTATAAAACGATACATACTCATTATCTGAATCACTTCCTGACACCTCCTGTGATCTTGATGGATCAAGCTCAGCAACGCTCGGATCAGCAGCAAGCTCCTCAATTCTGACATCACAGTAGATTGAAACAGGTTAATAGACACCTACTGTAATAGAGAGCATAAAGAATTAAAAAAAAATAACAACACTTACGGTACTTGTCCTCGATCGTATCCTCCTAACCACTTGAATTGAGACTGAGGTGCTGAATAGTGCAGAGTCTGTGGACCAAAAGTTCCCATTCCAAATTCTATGGGTTCATGTGGCCTGCAAAGGTTGCACGATGTTTAGGAGGATCTACTAACAGATGTCTAATATATCATTCCAACAGAACAACGTTATACGTACGCATCATGATCATATGCGTATGCATCATCATCATCATCATCATCATCATCACCAGTCTCTTCACCAGTTATTTGGGGAGTCAAAGCTGGTGGATCACTCAATGACAGTGCCTCAAGTGTTAGCAAATCTGTAACTGGGGCACCAAGCTCACTGCTGCTCAACTCGCTTGGATGCTCCTGGGCCCTGATCAAAGCGCAATTGAAAGGAAATGTGATCAGTGATCAGCGCAAAGATCAGCGCAGTAAAAATGAGAAGACATAATAAAGACAGACACTCACGGTGATGGTGCTTGTCTGCGTCGTGGCCTCCTCGGGCGGTTTGAATAGAGAACACTCTGCCGAATACGAGTTCCAGTTACAACCCCTCCAACTTCAGAATGACTGCAGAGATAGGAATAAACACATTTAGGTAGATTTACTAACATCAAACTGCTATATTATTCGATCATCATGAAAGGCAAGAAAGTGTTACTTATTCAACTTCTTATAAAACATTAAACGAGAAAAAATTAATTTGCAGGCTCCAGAAAAAAGCTACTCCACGACATAATTCAAGAAGCAAGAAGAAAGCAAAGAACAGAGGAGCCGTTAGGACTCACTCGGGGCGGAATCCAGGAGAGCCACTTGCTGACAGTGCCTCAACTATCGGCAGGTTTGTAATTTCCAGCTCACTGCTGCCCACCTCGCTAGGATGCTCCACATGCCTACTCAAAGAATATAACAATTGCGGCATTAGAAACAGATGTTTAAGTACTATCTCTCTGAATGGAAATTTAGTGCACTCAAACTTACTGTGTTGATCTTCTGCGATGAGAACGCCTGCCACGCGTTCCACTTCCAGTCCTTTGAGCACTAGGATGGCTGCAAAGATTGGAATATTGAATTAGAGAGTTTGAGATGGCTCTGTTAGCAGAAATGGATCATAAACACGCAGCAACGGTAAGGCAATACTCCATATAATCCGCTCATCAGTGAAAAATCGAGTCTTTTGGGAAGCAAGAAACAAGGGGCAACTCAGAGATTGAAGTTTCAACATCAAAAGCCAGGAAGGGAACTAGAGACATATGAGCGATTCAGAGGAGAAGATGTCTGCTTTCACTACTCTGCTTTCTAATTTGCTACATGGGCCACAGATTTGAAGCGTTACAGCAAGAAATTCCACCTTGTTCCTCAGCACAGAGAGAGCTGCCTAGTGCAGAGCCGCGGAAATGGGGGAAAGAAGAAAAGAACACTCACTCCGAAGGGGGTGCAGTGGAGGAGGATGCCTGGGAGCGTGTTGCACTTGCAGATGGCCCGGGACGGCGGCGGCCAAAGCCGGCATCACTGGCCCCCAATAACTCTCCGGTGAGCAGGTCTTGCCAGGTAGAATCGGCCGCATCGTCATACATGGGGGGCGCGGGCAGCCGGGGCCGGGAGCGGAAGCGGCGGCGGCTCGACTGCTCCTCCAGCGACTCATGGCTGGGTTCGATGGACCCCGGGTTGAAGTAGTTCAGGGCTTCTCGGGCGGTGAACGGGCCCGCCGCCCGCCGCCGGCCAGACGGGTCCTCAACATAGATTCCCCTCGTAGGTGAACGGCCGGTGGCGGCGTTGGGATCGGCACCGTCGTCCATGGCGGGCGGCGGTGCGAGTGCTCCCTCGACGCCTCCGGCGAGGGCCGAGTTAAAGTGTGTGGTGGTGCGTTTGGGTTCGCTCACAACACAAGCAAGCTCCCTCGGTGAGTGAATGAAGAAGTGGGAAAGGACGAGTCACAGGGTCAGGTTGGACCATTATTGCGTTTCTCCTACTCTCCACCGGCCTAGGCTGCTCAGCAGCTACGCGGCTAGACCTTCTCCCAAAAAGCTGCCTCAGCTGTTCTTCGAGATTTTGTAATTGATGAAGATTTCTAATCTTTTGTCTCGGCCAAAGGTAAGTAGAGCTCAGCTAGGAGGAGTCTGAAGATTTCTTAATTTTGATATGAGGCCTAAACGTGCACATATGGAAGGGCGCCATGAGAAGGATGCAGTGCCTGCGGCTATAGCTGGCTCAGAACGTTTCACTAACGTTGGTGCTGGAGCTACACATCCATCTCTTCTGACCACACGCGAAAGTACAAGCGTGAAGAAAAAGGGGCCAAAACAGGAACAGGGTACGCCGAGTTAGACTTCACATATTGACACTTCAGCAGCTTATGGCTAGAGCTGGGGCGTGTTCGGCGTTTTAGAGTCTAAAATTTAGAGGGGTTTAAACAAAAAGAATCTTATCTTAAATAAAGTTTAATTACAAAACTAACTGCAGAACCCCCCTCTAAATCGCGAGACGAATTTAACGAGGGTAGTTAAGCCGTGATTAGACGATATTTACTGTAGCATCACTGTAGCAAAACATAGATTAATTAGGCTCATTAGATTCGTCTCGTAAAGATGTACTCATCTGTAAAAAGATTTTGTCATTAGACTTTATTTAATACTCCTAAATAATAAAATTCTCTTTAGAGCTAAATTTTAGAGGGGTCTAAAAGGTGCAACGAACACACCCTGGATGCGGATTTTGTTCGTGCTCGAGGAGAACGAGAGAGAAATGGGTGAAAAGCCGTCAAACTCGAGCAGAAGACACTTTGTGACCATCAACCGAATAAATCTTTTAAATATTTAATTAAATATTTTTTTCTAGATTTTTCATGCACGTTGACTAATAAGTACCCTACCATAGACCGGATTTCCCCTCAAAACCACAAGCGCCAAAGAGTTGGAGATGCACGTCGTCAACTAACATCATCTCTTACTATTGTAAATTTCTATGTTCAGAAAAGCAATTCGATTTTGACTTTAGGAAAAGGCGAGCAAAAACAAATTGAAAATGCGAAGCAATGCATTGGCACGCTCGATCGGTCGAACTCACCGTGCGTTAGACCTCGACGAATCCATAGGTTGCGTCGGCCGGTAGTTCTTGACACGTGCACTGTTTTCCGGCGCCCGGTCGTCGAGCACGCGGCGGCGGCAGCGGCCGGCTGGCGCCTGGCGCCGGATAAATTTCTCGTTGATCAGAAGAAATAGACGGTCAAATCGTGCTGTTTGTAGCCTTGGGCCGCAAATGTATATCAAGGGCCCGTTGAAACAAAGTCCGATCCGGTTCAAACTGTCCACCCGTTTCCGATCCAAACTGTCTTGCAGTTTCCGATTTACTCTGTAACTGTTTCCGAATACTATTCTTCCACGGATGGATTCATTTATGCTTTGCCGAGCTATCCTGATCTGTCTTATTATTCAATTCATTCATGATTCATGGGACTCGGGCTAGACATGCATGCATTTTCCTAGCGGCAGAAATCTGACAACGTGTAAAGCATTGATCCCTACACACTATACAATATATTTTATTGTATAAAAATACACATAAATCTGCCTAAGAACATCAATTAGGATGGTAGCCCTTTGCAGCTTCTGAAATAGGTTTCATGAGGCTTAGGATCAAATATGGGTTTTAATTAGCACGCCTTCCAACTTTGGAAATATGCATCAATATTCATCTCAGCTTCAAGCTTAGGGATCAAACATTGGCTTTAATTAGCACACCTTACAACTCCACATGGACGAACACTGAAAGAATTTATCACACTCTAGAAGTCACGCATTATCATTGACGGATTCTGAAATATGGATTACAATATTCTAATCTGTCAAACATATTACAATAGTCAAAATATCCATTCATCTAAATTGCACGAAGCATCAGGCGACCCCATATCAAATCCCCCTGTGGCAGGGTGCTTCAAATCTTCCACTCCCTGGTTCTTGCATGCATAGCAATGACCTGAACAATAAGCCAACCAATTGAAATTGTATTAATTAGACGATTGGACACATTCATGATGCATGTCTCTATATTTCATCCATCAGGAAAGAAATATTACCACTTTCATTTGGCTCCAAAGGACAGCAGAAATAGTATTTTCTACCAAATATTTTCTTCACTTCGCCAAAGTACAACTCCACAGTCCAATCAACGGAAGTAGGCCTTTTTATCCTAATTTTGAAATTGTAGTGATGGAAAACTTTCTGATAGCTCTCCACATTAAAGCATTGATGACAAAGTTCATCAAGTTCAAAGACATGCCCCTAGCATACAATCAACAAAGAGTAAGTAAAATCCTGCAAAAGCTTTGGCATTTGAACCATAAAAAAAATTCAAACTATACGTACAGCAAGGGCTGGGGTTTTCTCAACGTGTCTCCTAAAGCACAATGTCACCTCATCTCTCATCCATTTCTTTCCATCCTTAATAACTCCTGTTGAAGCTTCATGGATGTATTCATGACTATAATTATGAGACTACCACTATTTAATTATGATAAAAAGTATGAGAACAACCATTCCAAAGTTAGTAAATGAAACACTTCAAAAACTGGTAAATGTCGCAGCTCAGTAACTATACAATGAAAGAAATAGAATAAATTACAACAGTGATACATTAATGGTGTGAAGTTTCCAGACATTAAATGTCATCACGCCTGAAATATTTCGTTTTTGTTTCCCACCAGTATGATCAAAATTTGTACTGAAATAGTTCTGCATGTCTATAGAGCACTGGTTAACCTCATTTAAGAAGTAGAATTTATAATGAAATTGCAAATTAATTGAACTTAAGGAGGATAAACTACATAATCGTTTAGGTGCTATTGGACAATATTAGCATCTCTGCATCTGATCATATCATATAGAGAAATATAGCGTTTCCCCAAAAACTATTATTCCAACCCAACTCAAACTACTGCCCTACCAGTTTAAACATTATACTAAGGAAACTTCTGAAAAAGATGTTGAAATCCATTGATAATATGATGCATATTGCTTCCAATTCCAAAAACTTATAGTAGCCAAACTTGCAAAAATACAAAAAGTTTTAAGAAAATATAGGAAATTAAAGCATAGTTACTGGCTATATATATTAAAGAAAAAATGCGGATGTAATAATATTCTAGCAATGATAATAAAAAATTAAAAATGGCATAGCTTAGAGCACAATCATGATAACAAACATCAGGTAGAGAGACGAGATGATATGAAAAAAGGAGCCCAAAAGATCGAAACCGCAGCCTTATTGCCACACCGTTTTGAGGGTGAGCTGCTGCTTCAGAATCCTGTTGTTGTGCCTGAAGTGACATTGCTTCCTGGTCAATAAGGAACGGGTCCCTTGGGAGCTCTGTACCCTTTTCAGCAGCAAGGGCAGTAAGTGTGGCGTGCTGAACAGCCAAAAGGCTATCAAAAGCTTCCTAAAAGGCTATCAAAAGCTTCCTCAAAGCTCATAGGAGGCTGGGAATCAATATATTCTTTTAACTTGCGTAGCGATTCCTCTGAGCTGTAGAAAAGCAACTGCGTGGTTAAAAGCAACCAATATGCCTGATTCTAAAAGGATAGTAAACCAAGATGTTATAGAATATAATCTAAAAGAAGATGTAGAATAGTAAAACTGAGCACGTCAAATGATTCTTGCACAACAAAAAAGAGCATGACTGCTGTAAATGAAGTAATGAAGAGTAATAATATTCCATGTTGACTGCTTATTCACCTTCCTATGAGATAGTAGTTCTTCTATATTTACTACAATATGTCACTTGGTCTCCTATATGCCAGAGGTATTTTACTTCGCGTCAAATGATTCTAGCACAAAAAAAAAAGCATGAATGCTGTAAATGAAGTAATGAAGAGGAATAATATTCCACGTTGACTGCTTATTCACCTTCCTATATGATAGTAGTTCTTCTAGACTTACTACGATATGTCACTTGGTCTCCTATGTGTCAGAGGTATTTTGCTTCCAAATACCATTCAGTCTACTGCCAAAATTGCTACCAAAACTGAAATCCCTGCCCATAACTCACCACATAAGGCAGACCTTGAACCAAGGTTATACACAACACCTACCCCTACCTGTATCCTTAACAAGGTCAGGATATCCACGCAGAACCCTTGATCACGGTGCTGCGGTACTCACATGGTAATATGTTCTTTCATCCATGTGTGTACAGCTAAAACTATAGTGCGTTAACAAGGATTTTGGCTACTTTTAATGTATTTAAAACTCAGCACACAACAAATTAGCAGTTACGATTTTTTTTGTAAGTTTACATACTGCTCAGCTCTACGTGGCTTGCACATCTCCTCCACTGATACAGTAGTAAAAAGTGAGTCGCCGAGCGACAGCAGCATAGATCTTGTCACATTTATCGGGCCAATTGAATGCCGAACATATCCAGGCGCACGAACATGCAAATACCTGCAATGGTGGGAAGACGGTGGACTTATTAGCCTCAAAAAGCTTCTCGCAAAACAAATTTTCCTACCATGCTACATTTCCTTGAAGACAAAGGCAGTGGTATTTGTTCACTTGATTTTATAAGGCTTTTTACTGTCAAAACTATGTAAGTTGTCATTTTGTGCTGTTTACCTAACCACATATTGATTGATTTCTTATATTACTTACTAGCCAATGTGCTCATGCGTTTGCTACGATCATTAGATTAAATAATTGAGTGCTACAAATATAAAAAGAAAATAAATTTTCTGTTGTAAGATGTGAATTGCAGTGACACAATTTTTATCAATGGTGGCATACATTTGAAGAAATTCATTCGTACTGGTTGGCGTGTCTCTTAGTTACTCATTTCACAAAGTGAATAGATTATGATAGAAGATTGATTTGTGAGTTGTGTGAAAAAAATATATCTCATATATGTATTACAACATAAAAAGACATTTTTTCAATCTTCCTTATTCACGGCACATAATGACTGAATAATGAGCCATGTAAATCTAAGAACCCATTTAAACTTTTTAAATTTCAAGGTATGCTATACTTGCATGATTCATATTTTTATGTACTGTAATGAAATCCACGTATCTACATGTAGCTCAGTCCTTGAGGCTTGCTACTATCTTAGGTAAGAAGTATTTGTGGAGAAAAAATGAACAGAACAAATTATACATAATATTAGTATAGGTAAGCAAACAAAATAATATACATGCGCATCATCATCATCAGTCTCTTCGCCAGTTATTTCAGGAGTCAAAGATGGCGGATCACTCAATGACAATGCCCCATCAAGCTCGCTGCTGCTCACCTCCCTAGGATGCTCCTCGGTCCCGATGAAGGAGCGTAAATGATTGCAACGAATTAGCCAGTAAGTTACAAGTTTGCTCCAGAAATAAGCACAAGTAACAGAGGAACCATTATTATGAACAAATCTACAATGCTTGTTCACAGCTAGAATGGAAGAAACTCTGACAGAATCCTAAGCATTTCTGAGCCCTAGGACATATCAGATTTTCTAGGATCCCTCAAAACGCCAGAGAAAGCATTTTACCCCTTCAAGACTCACATGGAGAAAATTTAATGTAGCATGGTTGATGACATTGGAAAGGAAGTGTATCTTTTTCGGACAGAAGGAGACGATTACTTGTTTATTCAATGTGCTCTGAGTTTTGTTGTGTGAAGGTTGGAATCAACACATTTAGGTAGATTTACTGTCAGCAATCTACTATGTTCCTTCTATCACCATACAAGAAAGAATTAAACTTCTTTCCTAAGGGTTTGTTCATATCAATCAAATTCATTGAGTGAGGGAAAAGACATACAAATTTATTTTTTCAGGTGATACCAAATAGCCTTCAAACCAAGGTGTTAAGATGGCACGGATATAACCTTAAACAGATTAGGTGTGATAACCAAATATTACAACACTAGTTCGTGGCTAGGGGATGAGAAGACAAGCACTAGAAAGAAATCCTAAGGACATCATAGTCCTAGATCACACCAAAACATCAATGTTCGTTCAATCATAGAGTTTGAGATGGTGCTGTTGGCAGAAATACATATCGGCAGCTCCAGTGTCGTCATACTCTTCATAAGACACTCATACGACGCTTAGAAATACACATCAATGTTGACTAAAGAACACTGCATGATGTGGTGGAACCTGAGGCAGTGTTCTTTAGTCAACATTTTTATAACTTTAATTCTTACAAATTAAAACAGAGCAAAAGATTACGACGCTTCAAGGTGGCACATAAAACAGAGCAGCCGTCATGATTAAAGATTACGAGATTTCTTCACGACTAGGATTTAGAAAAGCAAGCATTAGATGGCGATCCTAATCCCTAGACCACATGAGTAGTTGAATTAGAGTGTTCGAAATGGCTCGCTTAGCAGGAATTGAATAATTAACAGGCAGCAACCATACATAAATACTCTGTATAATCCACTCATCAACAACAAAGTCGAAAGCAAGGAAGGGGAATTAGAGACACATGAGGGATTCAGGGGGGAAATGTATGCTTTCAATACTCTGCTTTCTAATTTACTACATGGCCACAGATTTGAAGCGTTACTGCAAGAAATTCCACATTGTTCCTCAGCAGAACAAGAGGAAAGAGGAGGATAGCAGGCCCCATCAGAGTGCACAGGGAAAGCCTACGGCTACGGAAATGGGGGAAAGAAGAAAAGAACACTCACTCAGAGGGCGGTGCAGATGGCCCGGGACGGCGGCGGCCAAAGCCGGCATCACTGGCCCCCAATAACTCTCCGGTGAGCAGGCCAAAGCGCGGGCAGCCGGGGCCGGGGGCGGAAGAGGCGGCGGCTCGACTGCTCCTCCAGCGACTCATGGCTGGGTTCGATGGACGTGGACACCCAATTGCTGGGGTTCAGGGCTTCTCCGGCGGTGAACGGGCCCGCCGCCCGAAGCCCGGCAGACCGGTTAGAAACATAGATTCTCCTTGTAGGTGTTAGATAATCAGCCGCGGAAGCGATTCGCCCAAGAACACATACGCCAAATCACAAGATCACAGAAAAGGGAACGACACGAGACACGATGTTTTTTAACGAGGTTCAGCGATGTGCCTACATCCTCGGGGCATGACTACGGGCGCTCCTCCCCATCAATATCGTAGCAATACCAGCATTCAGGAGTACATGGCTTGGCTGCCCCTAAGGCACGCCGCCCTAGCCGCCGCTACCCTTTGCCTACTACATCTGTTGTCGTTGCGGTTGCACAGGTGCTGCCCTCATATTTATGGGCCCGGGAATACAAGTCCAACACAAACTCTATTCCTACACCTAATACAACTCAAGTCCTAATTGCAACCGACTTGTGTACACATATTCAACACAAATACAACAAACTCCACCTTGACGAATATGCACGCCATCTTGAAGTTGTCCATGCGCGAACCTCCGTGTACGCGGACTTGAGTCGTCTCCTCCACTGCTCACTTCGAACAACCCGGCGAGGCCATCTCGCCGCCAGGACTAAACACCGCAACACCTGCAGCTCCATCCTCCATGACTCCACCTTTTAGCCTATAGTGATTAATATCTGACCTCTCGCCTATCATCACCGTCTTGCCATCCTGCATCACCCTCAAGGTCTTCTTATCTGGCGCCGCCTGATATAACCAACCTTTCTCATGCAGAACCCCAAGCGAGATAAGATTCTTCCTCAATTCCGGCACATGCCGCACACCATTGAGTAGCACCTCTTGTCCATCATACATTGAAAACTTGACGTTGCCAACTCCCATAATACGGTGTCTTGTATCATCTCCAAAGTGAGCAAAACCAGAGTCACCCTCAACATATGAAGAGAACCACTCCTTCCTTGATGTAGCATGATAGGAACTTGCAGAATCCAGCAACCACGCTTCTCCACAAGACTTCTCACTCGATAGAACAAGAACATCACCATCGCTATCTGAGTCATCCTTTCTGGGAACCACAACACTTGCCACGCCCTTCCTCTTCAGTTCTGGACAATCCCTTCTCACATGTCCCCACTCCTTGCACTTATAGCACTGCGGCCCCTTGTTCTTCTTCTTCTCAGCCTCCCTTCCTTGACCACTCCTGACCACAAAAGCTTCTCCAGCAGAACTAGCATCACTAGAATTGTTCTTCCTCCTTTGATCCTGAGCAAGCAACGCCGTAGTGACATCATCCACCTTAATCTCGCTCTTGTCATACGTCAGTGTAGTGACCAAGTGCTCATAGGAACTCGGCAACGAACAAAGAAGAATCATAGCCTTGTCTTCATCATCAAGCTTCACATCCACCTTCACAAGGTCTGCCACAACTTGATTAAAGACATTGATGTGCTCAGCAAGATCTGACCCCTCCTGCATCTTCAGCCCATATAACCTTTGCTTCAAATACAGCTTCTGAGTCAGTGTCTTGGACATGAACTGATTGCCCAACTTATCCCAAATCTTCTTCGGTGACGTCTCATCCATGACATGGTACATGATCTGATCAGAAAGACATAGCCTGATTGTCGCCGCTGCTTGCTCTTGCATGTCCTCCCATTTATCATCATCTACCTTGGCCGGCTTCGCATCTTTGAGTGCCTTCAGGATCCCTTGTTGCGCCAACAAGTCCTTCACTCTTGTTTGCCAAAGCCCAAAATTGCCAGTCCCGTCAAATTTAGTCACCTCAAATTTGGACGACATCGATGCCATCCGCCTGTTGCCACGGACCGCCGAAAGAACCTCCCGCACTTGCACACCACTCGCCGAAGCCGCGTACCTCCTGTACGCCCACGAGCACAAGCACGTACCTGAATACGCCGCCGCGTACTCCCGCGTCCCGCTGAACGCGCTGCCCTGCCGTACACCGCTGTGTACAGCCCGCCGCTCTCGAGCCCCGTCGACCTTCACGCCGCTTGCACACGACGAAACCGACCCGCTCGATCGCTGCCGCTGTTCGCCGTCAACTGTCGCAAGCACCAGTTCACGAACAACACCGATTGCGTTCTGTATGCAATCACCGTGGACTTTCCTGTGTTTTATTTTGGAGCCGGACCGAGCGACGCAGAGAGTCCAAAACGATACGGACTCACCCTGGCAGCACAAAACCAAGTCTGATACGATACAGACTCCACCCTGCCGCTGTCTTTTCTTTTCCTTATCTCGCATGATGCCACCGAGCCTTGATTTTCCGTACCAGAAACGGAGTCCAAGCCGCAAGTTTTATCCCGCAAGGAAACAAAGAATCCTAACCTGCATGCAAATCCAATTGTTTCTTTAAACAAAAAACACATGCGGGTCCTACCTTGTCTCCCACGCTTGCAGCACCCGTGCATGCATGCATCTTTGATTTAATAATCCAAAACATGCACGCAAGCACGCCTCCGACTTCAGTTCAACCACGACTCCACCACGTCTCGGCACGTATGCTCCACGAACTCTTCACCATCGGACGGCATCGAACCCTATGCCCTAAGCACTCGCACCTCGCCGTCTCGCCGAGTCCAGCGCCACGCACATGCCGCCATCGCGCAACTCCAGGAAAAACTGCCTCCACAAACACGCCGAGTCCACCATGGCCTTCGCCATCGCTGTAGCTTCTCCACCTTGAGATGCACAGCCGCTCCGATCATTATCAACCGCCTGTCAATATGATCGCGAGTCCAAGCCGCCGCCATTGTCCACGACGTCTTCCAGCCGCACCGTCGAACTTGGCCATCACGTCTGATCGACCCCTATCGAACAGCAGCCTTCAGCCGCCATCAACATGATCTCCACGTCTGGACGGATCCCCGTTGATGCAGCTCATCGGACGGTTCGAGCCGCCTTGCTCGAAGTGTCCAACTCCACCGATCGAGTCGTCGATCGCCGCCATGCTCCACCTTGCGCCATGTCCCTCCCCGGACATCTCGTGCAAGCCTTGCGCGATATGGAACATCCCATCATGCCTCCTATGATCTTCTCCCGTGAATCTGGCTCTGATACCACTTGTTAGATAATCAGCCGCGGAAGCGATTCGCCCAAGAACACATACGCCAAATCACAAGATCACAGAAAAGGGAACGACATGAGACACGATGTTTTTTAACGAGGTTCAGCGATGTGCCTACATCCTCGGGGCATGACTACGGGCGCTCCTCCCCATCAATATCGTAGCAATACCAGCATCCAGGAGTACATGGCTTGGCTGCCCCTAAGGCACGCCGCCCTAGCCGCCGCTACCCCTTGCCTACTACATCTGTTGTCGTTGCGGTTGCACAGGTGCTGCCCTCATATTTATGGGCCCGGGAATACAAGTCCAACACAAACTCTATTCCTACACCTAATACAACTCAAGTCCTAATTGCAACCGACTTGTGTACACATATTCGACACAAATACAACAGTAGGTGAACGGCCGGCAGCGGTGGCGTTGGGATCGGCACCGTCGTCCACGGGGCGGCGGTGCGAGTGCTACCTCGACGCCTCCGGCGAGGTAAAGTTCAGTGGTGGTGGGTTCGGGTTCGCTCACAAGCAAGCTCTCTCGGTGAGTGAGGAAGTGCGAAAGGACGAGTCACAAGGGCAGGTTGGACCATTAGACTGACTCCAACCCATGGCCTATACACCCAAAATGAGTCTGTAAATGAAAAAATAGGACAAAAACAATCTCCAACCGAAGACCAAGGCACTCATCCATTTTTGGATGCAACTCCCTCGATGACCCACAAATGAAGCCGCGAGACGCCGCAGACCAATCTCTTCCGCCCCCGCGCCCTTCGTCCTCCTCGCGCCAGCCGCTCCCGCTCCTCCGACCCAGCGGCGCGCACCTGCCGCTCCAGCGGCGCGAGGCCCTCCTCCAGCGCCCGACACGCCGCCGCCAGCTCCTCGGCGCGCTCCGTCACCTCCTGCGCGCCGTCCTAAATCCGACGAGCTCGAAGCGCCCGGCACGCCGCCGCCACCCAAAGCGGCATGGCGCGACGAAGGGAGAGCAGCGGCATGGCGCGACGCGCGCGGAGCAGCACACGGACGACGGCGGTTGCCTCCTCTCCCTTCGCGCGTGGCCTCGCCCTCCTCTTCCTTCGTCCTCCATCCCGTCCGCCGCGTCGATTCCGCCCGAGCTGGCGTCGATTCCGCGTCGATTCGGCAGCGGCGGAGCCAGAAGAGCGCCTCCTCCTCCTCTTCCGCGTCGGAGCCAGAAGCGCGCCCACCTCCTCCTCCTCCTCTTCTTCCACATCACGCCGCGGCCGCTTCCTCTCACGCTGGCGCTCCCGCCGCACCCACGGCGGCGCCTCCCCCGTCCCATCTTCGCCGCCGCGGGAGGGGGCTACAGCGGCGCGGGACGGGCCGATGCGGCGGGATTACTCACTCTTCTGGCTCCCCGTGCCGCCGGAAGGGTACAAGGCGTTGGGGAACGAGGGGAAGAAGGCCACGGGCGGGGACGGCGCCGCCGTGTCCACCCCGCACACCCCCGCCGACCCCGAGGACGACGAGGAACGCTTCCGCTTCGTCGTTCCGGCGCGCGACTCCTTCTGCGCGCGATTCCTCTGTGCGAATTGCCGACCATGTCGTCGGGTGCTGCGCAGCAGGCGGCCTCGCCACCACCGTACCGGCTCCAGCGCCGGCTCTTTTGCCGGAGGAGGTGGCGGAGTGGGCACGGCGGAGGCGCTCCGCGGCGGCGGCCCGAGCTTGAAGAGGAGGATGCGGACGGATTTTTGGACGCCCGTTGGAGATCGAGGTAATTGGATAGTGACCTTGCAGCTGTAGAACTATCCATTCGCTTGTTTTGGGGTCCGATTTAGGTCTGTAGCGTTGGAGTCAGTCTTATTTCCTAGAGTGCTCAGCAGCTACTGTACGCCGCTAGAGTAGACTGTCCCCAAAGCTGGCTCAGCTGTTCGTCGAGATTTTGGATGAAGATTTCAAAGTAGAGCTGAGCTAGAAAAAAAATATCTTGGTTTTGTGGAAACCCAAGTTTGCCCTTTTATTTTGATTGCAAAATAATGTTAGATTCACTGTGAAACCAACCGTTGTGTTGTTATTTAAATAATTCAGTTACATAAGGATTAGAAATCAAATCTTTAATTGTTTATTCACAGAAGAAATAATGTGTGCAAACACGCAAAATCACTCCTCAACAAGGTGGAAACGGCCACCAAAATAGGTGAAGTAAATTGTCTAATTTTGAGATTGTATTTAATTACTACTATTTTCCAACTTAGTTGGATTTTTTCATACTTTGATAAAGTTTATGTGATATGACGGATTTCTTATCCTTTTAAGAGTATCAAATATAAAAGGTCGATTCACAAAAGCTAAAGCACGTGTGAGCCCTTTCATATGTGGCTTAAACGTGCACATGTGGAAGGGTGTGATCAGCAAAGCTAAAGGGATAGTTGCCCCTGCAGCCGGCTGAGAAGGTTGGTTGCTAGAATGTAGATCGCACCCAAACAGTATGCATATCTTCCGGTCACACCCGAACGGTATGCATATCTTCCGTTCGCATCCGAAAGGTATCCATATCTTTCGATCAAACCAAAATGTTGGCACCCCAGCAGCAGCAGGCTCATGGGTCATGGCTAGAAAAGGAAGGTAGCCTTATGTACAAGGATAGTTGGATGCGAATTTTGTGTGCTCTAGAAGAACGAAAGAGAAACTACAGAAAGACAATTTCTAACGTCAACCAGGTGTCCCCAAACTTCAACTGGTAAAAGAAATCACAACTGGTTGAATACTGTTCTTTATCCCGATGCATGCTCCGATTTAAACTGTGTAGCTATCTTCTTACTCTCTGTCTTCTTATTCATGGGACTCGGGTAGCATGCATCTTCCTCAACGGCAGAGAGCCAGTGTGTGCCGCCCTCCCACAGTCCCGATTCCCGAAATCACAACTCACACACGACAGGAGTACTTTCATCTGGGATTAATAGAAGAAGAAATTATTTGTTGCCTGCTCCCTTTATTTGTACACCGCATCGCCTCCTACATCTCGGCTCCAAAGAAATTACAAGAAACTTAAAAAGTAAGTACTATATTGGCATGCTCTTCTTCAACTGCATTTGCTTGAGGAAGTACCTTGTTCCGCATACTTGTATTGGGGTACCAGCATCATCAGGCAAGCTTTTCGCGCATACCGAGTATACTTAGGAGTACCCCTTCCGTCCCTAAATAGATGTCGTTGTTGACTTTTAAACATCATTATTTACGGCTCGTTATATTCAAATTTTTCCGTAAATTTTAATTATTTTTTATAACTTGTTATATCATTGAAGATATTTTAATCCTGACATATTTGTTTTATTATTTGCATAAAATTTTGAAAATAAGATAAAGGGTAAATTGCAAATCCCCCCATAAGTGGTCTTCTTTTTGATATTCCACCCCATAAGTTAATTTGTTGCATATACTCACCCACCCAGCACTGTAGAGTTAGATTTAGCCCCCCCATTGCCCATGTGCGCGTCGTCCTCCTCGCAACGCCGCGCCAGGACCCGCCCCACTCCGCCGTGGCCCTCAGCTGCCACACGTGCCCACGTTTCAGACCTCCGGGCTGCTGCGCGCCTCGAGCACGTCGGTGCCCGGCGTCGTCGTCGACGACACGCCTAGCAATGTCCTGAATTTTGCCCAATCTTTCACGGTACAAAGCAACAAATATATTTCCCTCTGAATTAGGCAAGTAAAAGTGATAGCTCGTGCACTTGTAACTAATATATCAGCGAGTACAGAAGTAGCAATTCAACAATTGAGCAATAACAATCTCCAATAATTGGTTCTCCACTAGCAAGCACAAACCATCAGCAATCCAGATCACAATCGATAATAGTCGGCTTACAAGAACTTGATGTAAATGCAAACCAGCACTAGATAAAATTCTCCAACCCGCAACTCAGATGAGCACGATCTAGAGAAGGGGAACACGAGGTTCCAGCACGTACCCAGGAGAAGGATCGCCTGATCACGAACTTCAGCAACCGGCAAGGGATCGACGGCAGCAATCTTCAATCGATAGGTGAGGGCAACGCCTCTAGGGTTCCTTGGAGGACACCACAACCAAAAACATGATAAAAACGACGTCTACCTTACAGGGGCGCCGGCCCTAGGCTATATGGCACGCAGGCCAGCCAAAACGCGGTCCGACTCGACCACAACTCAAAACAGACTCGGACTCAACACAACCCGACGATTGTTTTTATTACTGTAACCGACTCGAGACGAATCTGACAACGGGGCCATATGCGTTGGAAAGCTTATGAAATTATCTTTCCATCAAGTACTAATTCATCCCAAACGGACTCTATATGAGGGAGATATGGTATTTCTTGTCCACGCCTGTCTGGCTGCACCAAACCGAGTCCGAATTGATTTGGAATTTCCATATCTTCTGATTCCGTGTTTGGATGGACTTGAGGCCGTGTAGAACTTGAAAACAAGTTATTCCATGCCCTTGGAAAGGCCTGGTCCACCTGGATATGATCCCTAGCTTCCTCAATTACCACCAACATTGATCCAATCTGAATACATGGCTTCTTGTCTCTATTATTTTCTTTCTTGCACAGATTAGCCCCAATAAACACATTACATGACATAGCGTCACTAGGTGATAGAACTTTGTATTTCCTGTCATGTTTCACAATACCAGAGAATGAGCCAAACTGAACGGTATAATTTTCAAAAGTATTACCTTTTGAAATATGTGTCAAATCACACTTGTTTTCGGATTTGCTAGCTCAAACAATATTAGAGATCATGGGCTCAACATCGGATGGATGATCAGTACAACATTGTAAATTAGATGATGGTATAAGTTCAGGAGATATCCCCGCATCACCTCCTACATCTCGGCTCCAAAGAAATTACAAGAAGCTCAAAAAGTAAGTACTATATTGGCATGCTCTTCTTCAACTGCATTTGCTTGAGGAAGTACCTTGTTCCGCATACTTGTATTGGGGTACCAGCATCATCAGGCAAGCTTTTCGCGCATACCGAGTATACTTAGGAGTACCCCTTCCGTCCCTAAATAGATGTCATTGTTAACTTTTAAACATCATTATTTACGGCTCGTTATATTCAATTTTTTCCATAAATTTTAATTATTTTTTATAACTTGTTATATCATTAAAGATTTTTTAATCCTGACATATTTGTTTTATTATTTGCATAAAATTTTGAAAATAAGATAAAAGGTAAATTGCAAATCCCCCCATAAGTGGTCTTCTTTTTGATATTCCACCTCATAAGTTAATTTGTTGCATATACCCACCCACCCAGCACTGTAGAGTTAGATTTAGCCCCCCCATTGCCCATGTGGGCGTCGTCCTCCTCGCAACGCCGCGCCAGGACCCGCCCCACTCCGCCGTGGCCCTCAGCTGCCACACGTGCCCACGTTTCAGACCTCCGGGCTGCTGCGCGCCTCGAGCACGTCGGTGCCCGGCGTCGTCGTCGACGACATGCCGGCAACGCCATTAACGGCGGCCGATTCTTCCTCACCGTCGCTCCCCCGGCCACGGCCCCTTGTCGATCCGCCGTCCAAGATACCATGACCATCGGCGTCCATGCCAGCTACCATGACTGTCGTCGTCCGCTTAGCATCAAGAAGCTGCGTGATCGCATCGCCAAGAAGACCAAGAAGGTCAACCTCGTCACCAACAAGGACGCATGGCTATGGTGACAACGACGCATCCTTCCACGCCATGCCTTCCCGTGCCGACGCCGGCATCGAGCGCCCTCTTGCCCCAAAGCCGAGCCCTCCAGCACCCTGTTCGCGGCTGGAACAATCCACCTTGGTGGTGTCTGCCTTGTGTTCGTGGAAATGCCTAGGAAGGAGCTAGCATGCTAGTGTTCTGTACATCCTATTCATCGATTCATCACTCTCTGGACATCCATGTAGCCTAGTCTGATTGACAAGAACTAATCTGTTGTAGCCGCTTTTTGAGCAAGATAACGTATTGTCAATCTGGCTCTTTAGTTAACAAGTACTCCCTCCGTTTTTAATTATATGACGCTGTTGATTTTTTAGTTGAACTTTGACCAACAATATATATTAAAATAATTAGTTTTTTAACGTAAAATGTATATTGTTGAATCTATCATTAAAAGTACTTTAATATTAACTTATACATTTAGTTATTTGCACAAATATTTATAAATAAGACGAATGGTCAAAGTAATAAAAAAAGTCAATTGTGTCATATAATTAAAAACGGAGGGAGTAGTAATCTTTTTTTTTTTTGAACTGAACAGCAGGGGAGTCCCCTACTTCTTTTTCTATTAATTTTGTAAAAAGGTTATGTACAAGGTACAAGGCCCTAGGCCCAAAAAAAGACCCTACTAAGAGTTTATTAATTTATATTACATAACCAGTCTACCAACAATTGCTTGACACTGGCATTGGCCTTCAAGACCACCAGATTCATCTCTTCCTTGAAGCAAAATTTCCATCGTCGCAAGGAGCGGGTTCCATTGTCAAAGATAATGTTGTTTCTGTGACACCATATGCACCAGCTTGCTACCATAAGGACTTCTCTAAAAATTCTGGAGCCAAACTGCTGTCGTGCTTGCAAAAGCATGGAACCAGGTTCTAAAGTGCAGTCCCACTGAATGTTCAGGAACCGCCAACACCACTTGCTGAAGGGGCATTGGAAGAAGAGGTGCAGCAGAGTTTCTTCCACGTTTTGTGAGCAAAGAACACAACTGTAGCTATCCAGCACTCTGTTTTTCCGTCTCAGCAAGTTTCTAGTATGCAGTTTGTCTCTTAGGAGAAGCCAGAAGAAAAATTTATGGTTACCTCTGCATGCAGAATTCCACATCCACTTGAACCAAGGAGATGCGTCGAATGTGCCAATGATATTTTTATAGGCTTTCCTAGTGGAGAACGAAGAGCCACCCCAAATGTAGCTCCACTCGTCTGTTTGGTTTTGCTGCAGGTGTAGATTGGCAATCAGATTTTGTAGCTCTGTTAATTGTGCCGAGGCTTCCATAGAAAGAGGTAGCCAGAAGACCGAGTCAATCCCCGAATGTAGAAAATGATGCACCGACAGCCTGTCGTCAAGAGCAAAGGAGTGCAACTGGAAGAAGGCCTGTTTTAAGACGCCCAAGTTCCATGTGTCATTCCACATAGCGACTGAAGTACCATCTCTGACATTACAAGAGGCCATCATGAAGTAGGTTTCTGTAAGTTTTAATATATCACGCCACCAGAACGATCCTTTGGTGGGGTGTGAATGAGGAGGCTTATTTGTGTTTTGGTAGAAATGATTCCATGTGAGTTGTACCCAAGGGATATCCAACCTGTTGTAGAATTTGTGGAGAAACTTCAGCAGTAGGGATTTATTGAAAGCTTTTAGGTCCAGAATCCCCAATCCTCCCTCATTCTTTGGTCTCGTGGCATTTTTCCATGCTACCAGGCATCCTCCTTTTCTATTTATATCGCCTCAATCCCATAAGGCATGTTTCCTGTATTTGTCTGCCTGTTCAATGAAGGGAGCCGGCATTTTGATGACGCACATGTGAAATGTCATGTAGGAGGTGATCACAGAATTAACCATTCGGGGTCTTCCATGATAGGAGAGCAGTTTGATGAGGCCCATCATTCCTTTCTCCATTTTGTTCAAGATGGGCATTAGATCAGTCATTGTTGGTCTAGTAGTCCCCAGTGGTAAGCCAAGATATGTGAAAGGCATGCCAGCCACTTGACATCCAAGTGTTCTGGCCAGATGATCAGCTTTTTCAGCATCTATGTTGATGGGCACCAGAAAGGATTTATCATAATTCACTTTTAAACCCGTGGATGCTGCAAAAGTGTGGAGCAAGCTTTTTAAACAGACCAACTGTCTAGCATCTGCAGGAAGAACCATTAGAGTATCATCTGCATACTGAATTACCGGATAGTCACCCCCAAATTGTTCACCCAAAGGGTGTTGTAGAATGTGAAGCTCCTTAGCCTTGTTTATGACTGATTGCAGCAGGTCAGAGGCTAGCACAAAAAGCAGTGGAGAGAGGGGATCTCCCTGTCTCACCCCTCTTAGACATTTGAAAGGCTTGCCAGGGACACCATTGAGCAAGACTGAAGATGTGCCTGACTGCAATATCTGCTTGATCCAATTAATCCATTTATCAGAGAACCCTTTTGCCTGTAACATATCAAGGATGGTTTGATGTTCAATCTTGTCAAAGGCCTTTTCAAAATCTAGCTTGAGCAGTATGATTTCTCTTCCAGATTTGTGACATATGTGAAGGAATTGGAAAGCCCATGCTAGGCAGTCATGAATGGTTCAGCCTTTGATAAAGCCATACTGATTTTTATGCACCACCTGTAAAATGACTGTTTGTAGCCTATTGGCAATTAACTTTGTCAGTAGTTTGAGATTGGAGTTGAGCAGCGAGATGGGTCTGAAATCATGGACTGTTTGGGGGTTATCCTTCTTTGGTATCAACACTATGAAGCAGCTATTGATGCTGGTGATGTCCAACTGACCTGATGCAAAGTCATTGCATAGTCTCAAAAAATCTCCTTGAATTATGGGCCAACATTTCTTCATGAAATGGCCATTGAAACCGTCCGGACCAGGAGCATGATCCGATGGCATTTCTTTGAGGGCAGTGAGAATTTCATCCACTGTGAACGGTTGATCGAGCTCTGGCAGATCTGCTGGTTGAATGATACTTTCAAGTTCAAAGAGCATGGAGATATCCTCTGTGGTGCCTAACCGCTCTTTAAAAGAGAGCCAAAGAGCCGCAGCTTTAAGTTCATGGTTGTCCACTGTAGTCCCATCCTCCAATGTTAATTGGGAGATCATGTTATTTCTGTATCTGTGAGTAGCCATTGCCTTAAAGAGCATAGAGCTTTCATCCCCGAATTTCACCCATCGAGCAGTATTTCTTTGTCTCCAATAAGTTATCTTGGCCTCTAACAGGAAGCAGAGGTGTGACTTGACTATTTTCCTGAAATTTCGCTCTATAACATTGAGTGCTCTCTGATCCTCCAACCCATCAAGAAGTGAGATGACCCAGTTGCAATTGTTGATCGATTTATTGAGCTTAGACAACTCTCTTCTCCAAGATTTCAGTCCATGCCGGACTTGTTTGAACTTTGCATTGAGTGTTTTTGCAGCATTGCTGTAGTATGGAGTGGTGTTCCAATGTAGATCAACAACCGACATGAAGTCACTGTATTCAGTCCAGTAATTCTCAAACCTGAAAATGGGAGATCTCGGGATCGAGGTGCCCACAGTTACTACAAAGGGAATATGGTCTGAAGTGGGCCTGGCAAGTGCCTTCACTTGTGTATCTGGGAAGGTGAGCGACCAATCTGCCGATGAGAACACCCAATCCAGTTTTTCGAGCAGTGGATCAGCTTGCATATTGCTCCATGTGAAGTCCCTTCCTTGGATCACTATGTCCACCAAATCCAGATGTTGTATTAGGTCATTGAAAAGGAGCATGTCGTTAGTGTTCTCTCCTAGCCTGTTTCTGTTTGTAGGGGATCTGATCAAATTAAAATCACCAACCAGCATCCAATTGTCATATGTGCTAGCATCAAAATTATACAACCATGTGATAAAGACAGCCTTTTCCGTTGATTACTTCAGTTTCGATTAAACGAACGAACTAGTGCTCTGGGAAGTCTCGCGGCTCATGTGGAGGCCTGCAGCGTGCAAGCGTGCTCAACCTCGCACCCTGCTTCGTCGCCATCCTCGTGGACCGCGACCTGGGCGGCGCAGTGTCGGTAGCTGCCAGCGACGTGTCCTTATCCAACGACGATGATGCGCCGAGGCGATGACGGCGTGAGCGTGACTCCACGGCCACGACGGCGCGCGGGTGACTCCACGGCGGGTTAGGCGCAACACCGCGTGAGCAAGGTTGATGTGCAGCGCCGCCGCCACCCGAGGCATTGGAGGCAGGCACGCATCACGCTCCCGTCCACCCTCTCCACATGCACCCAACGGCCCGCGCGAGCGCCAAGACCCTGTGATGTCGAGCACGCCCGATGCGACAAGCGCCGTGGCGACGAGCGCAGCTGCCAGCGTGAAGGGCACGAGCATGAGGAGCCCCGAGCGGAACGAGCGAGTGCCGCCGCCATGCCCGCCGTGTTGCCGCCGATGAGCGCCACGTCCTGTTTCTTTCCTCCGTCGCCGCCGCCACAGGCTCTTGCAGTTGCAACAGCTGTTGGGTCTTGGCCTTGATGCTTTCTTGTGGTTGAGCTACGGCGAGGCGCCCTGCTGCTTGCCGCTGCGGCTCCGGTTGATGGGAGGAGAAGCGAGCTCAGACGACGACGGTGGGGAAGCCATGGCGGCGTCTGATTTGGGCTCCGATTCGGCCATGACAGAGCCCAAATCGGGTCCTGCGGAGGCGGTCTAGATCGGAGAAGCCACGAGGGGGGTTGGGGCGGCTGGAGAGGCCGACCGCCGGCGGGATTCGTCGTTGGCCGCGGGATGACTTGCACGCGAGCAATGGGGTGGGGGCAAAACCGGACTCTACAGTGCTGGGTGGGTGGGTATATGCAACAAATTGACTTTTGGGTTGGAATATCAAAAAAGAGACCACTTATGAGGTGGGATTTGCAATTTACCCTTAGGGCTCGTTTGGATCCCTCGAATTGGGCCAAATTGAATCAAATTCCAGGGGGGCGGCCTGTTTGGCGACTCGTGGAAATGAAAGTTACCTTTCCAGCCCTTTCCGGCTCTCCAGAAAATGGCCCGCTGGCCTTTCCGACCTCAAACCCTCAGAAACCCGAAGAATCCTCCCAACCCCCGACTCCACCGCGCCATCGCCGATCTTCGCCGTGCCTTCGCCGCCGCCGTCCGCGTGTCCCCGTCCAGGCCGCCGTCCGCCTCATCCCCGTTGCCGTCGTCGTCTGCTGCTGCCGTCCGCCTCATCCCCGTTGCCGTCGTCCGTCTCGCCATCTGCCTCGGTGTCCGTGCGTCCCCGTCCAGCCCGCCATCCGCCTTGTCCCCGCCGTCGTCTACTGCTGCAGTCCTCCTCGCCGTCTGCGCCGCCGTCCGCCTCGCCGTCCTCATCGCAGTTCCTCCAGCCTCGCACCATGTCGACCCAGGTAGAGTCTCCCCTTCTCCCTTCTCTTACTCCTGCCTAGATCTCGCTTGGTACGTAGCTGGACGGGGAATGGACGGGGAAATGGTACTTTCGATTTTGCGATTGCTCTCTGTCGAACATCACGTACATGGGAAATGGTAGCAGGATAATATATTTTTAATTGTTCATTCCTAGATCTCGCTTTGTAGCTGGACAGGGACATGGTACTGCTGTGTGTTATATACTATGCATGTAAGTATGTATATCAGTATCAGGACTGAAAAACGGTGGTAAATTGCTGCTGTCACTAGGCAGGATAATACTCTTTCACTGGGTTCCTTCGATCTCAGTAGAATACTACAGATTATAATACATTCTGAATGTCTAAAACTGTCATGTGATACTGATAGTTGAGTTCTGGTTAATCTGAACAAGATCAATCATTTTGGATGTACGTGATGTCCCCACTGGTCTATCATTTTGGATGTCTAAAACTGTTTTTAGATTAGCTTTGGGTGTCTTAACTACTTTTGCAGCATAGGTAACGTCTAAAACTGTCTAAAAATTGCTCATCCGGTAGCTTGGCACTTCATACCTTTCCTGTTCTGGCTGGCTGCCTTGGCATGCATTTTTTTTACTTCTGTAGCTTTTTAGTTCTACAGTCGAACTCTGTTTGATGTGAGCTCTTGTGATGCTAATTAGCAGCTAGTTTGATGTGAGCTCTTTTAGAAGTCTGTTTTCTGCTGAACCAGATTGATCGCACTGCTCTTTCAGAAGTCATTTACATGTACATTGAAAATGCTATCACTGCAGCTTTAAGAATTTCACTTGTAACTCATTATTATGTGCAGGAGGTTGAGAACTAGTACATAAATTACATGCTGAACTCCTTGCACTGTTTTTTTTTTCAGTGTCCTGCTCATAAACTCCTTGCACGTACATGCTAATTAATAAACTAAATGCTCACAAACATGTTATAGATGTCGACTCAATCTGGCCAGGTAGTCTCTAACAGTAGAAATGAGGAGGAAATTAGAAGGAAGAGAAGGAAGCGGAAGAGGGTTGTTGTTGTATTAGCAGTTTCCATTATGGCTATAATTGCAAACCGATATCAACGGAGAAGACCTAGACACATTGTGGATCCCGAGGAAGCTTTGGAGAGAAATGTTGAGGGGAGGAAACAAATGCTACGCAATCTGTACCAGGGTTCAAATATATATTGTTATAACAGTTTGCGACTAACTAAGAGATCATTTGGTGACTTGTGTGCTATCTTAAGGGTGAGGTGTGGCCTACAGGATACCCTAAATGTGTCGGTAGAAGAAAAGGTAGCAATCTTTTTGCTTATAGTGGGCCAGGACACCAAAATGAGGCTTATTCAGAGCACATATGGGTGGTCCCTTGAACCAATTAGTCGACACTTCAATGAAGTGCTGGGAGGAATTCTGTCCTTAAGCCATGAGTTCATCAAGCTTCCAGATCCAACGGTCGTTCTTCCTGAGGATCCGAAGTGGAAATGGTTTGAGGACTGCCTAGGTGCACTAGATGGCACACATATCGATGTAAATGTGCCATTGGCTGACCAAGGGAGGTATAGAAATAGGAAGCAGCGAATCACCACCAATGTCTTAGGAGTATGTGATCGCCACATGAAGTTTCTATATGTCCTAGCTGGATGGGAAGGATCGGCTTCGGACTCCCGGATACTACGTGATGCCATGTCGCGTGAAGACGCATTTGTTGTCCCTAGTGGTAAATACTATCTAGGGGATGCCGGATATTCAAATGCTCCAGGATTTCTTACCCCTTACCGCTCCACACGTTACCACTTGAATGAATGGGCTGCTCAAGGCAACAAACCAACTACTGCAAGAGAGTTATACAACCTGCGTCATGCAACGGCTAGGAATGTGGTAGAGAGAACTTTTGGGCTATTGAAGATGAGGTGGGCCATCTTGAGGACCAGTTCCTATTTTGATTTAGAAACTCAGGTATAACATATTAGCTAGTAGATCAAAATTCGATTCTGAGTTTCTTTGAATGTGTAATGACTTAGTCATACTAACTGGTGCAGATTAGGATCATTAATGCTTGTTGCATATTGCATAATTTTTTGAGAGATAGGCAACGGGACATGGATGATCAACTCATGGAGCAAGTTGATAGTGAAATATCTGCTGCTCCAGCTGAGAATCAAGGAGAGATGAGTATGATTACGCAGGTCCAATCAACTAATGAGTGGAGTCATTTTAGGGACACCAAAGCTAATGAAATGTTTGCTGATTATCAAGCGAGACGTGGTCAACAAGTTTAATTGAAATGTATGCTACAGCTGTATCTTTGATTTTCTTTCTTTGCATAATGTTGTCTATATGCTTTACTAATCATCTTGTACCCTTTTCTTTTGGCTGCAGAAATCAAGGGGCTATGTTCCTTGGAACGATGAGATGGATAAGGTACTTCTTGATACATTTGTGGAGCACTTCAACAAAGGTGACCGATGTCAGAACGGATGGAAGCCTCATGTCTACACTGCGGCTGTGAAGAATGTTCGTGAGAAGTGCAATGTGAACGTCACAAAAAGCAACATTGATTCTCGCAGCAAGACTTTTGACAAGCACTACCATGTCATATCTGGTCTCTTGTCCACTAGCGGGTTTGGATGGGATTGGGACAAGAATAAGCTCAAAGTGGATACATGATGATCGATCAGTCTTCAGCATAACAACTAGATTTCTTCTTTTTTTATCTGTTAGAGCTAAGCTAGTTCAGGTGTAGCTTTATAGTGTTGAGTTGAGCTTTTGTTATCTAAATGTTCAAGTGATAATTTATTCATCTTCGTTGTTATAGAACAGTGAATGCCTATTTAGACATGGCCATTTAAATCATTCACCTAGCATGTTAGTATTACCTGCAACTAGCATATTAGCATTACCTGCAGTCACCTAACATGTTGATATGTAGAAACTGTACTCAAACCAAGCCTCGTTCAGTCGAACTTTTCTTTGCTTGAAATTAGCTAGCTCATATACTTGCTCACGTAATTGTTTTGAATCTTGATTTTCTGAACAATAATACTTGAGCATCACACGGGAATGCATATGTGTTGTTTATCTACCTTTCGCTACTAGTTATGATGTTGTCATTCTACTGCCCTGATGCTCTCACCCTTCTGTTTAACCATTAGGATACTAGTACCAGAAGCACATTCTTGATAGTAGTCACCAATTGATGCTGCTCTGTTTTTAGTGGCCAGCAAACTATGTGCTCATGTCCTATGATTTATTCTTGCAGAAAACAAAGAAGTAAAAGGCTATAGGCACGAAGTCGTCAAGTATGCATGGGACTGATAGGGTACTGCAGGCTCCATTTCAAAAGGCTCCTCATTTTCTAGGCTACTCGCAAATTTACTGTATGTCTATGTATGAAGTATGCTCTCTGGGATATTAATAAGCTGGACAATCTGTGTTCTATGTATGGAGTGCGATATTAATATATTTCTATGTAAGTTTGAATATTGGAATCATGTGTGTCAGGGATGGCTTTATGCCATGGTATGTACCACATTTGAGAGTTGAGACTGAATTGTCCCTGTTCAAGTATGTGAATCTCGGGTACTGATATGTAGAGTTCAGCATGTTTATTCTTTGTGATCATTTTTTTTAATTTTGCGTTTACTGCAGCTTTGTAGAATGAGGTACATGTTGATTCTTTGTCCAAAGATTCCACACAGCCAAACATGATCTGTATTTTGATTCCTGAAATCTAATTCTGAGTACATCCAAACAAGAATCACAGAAAATAATCAATTTCTGGATGATTCAATTCTACCAAATTCAAATCTGTGAATGTGATTCTTGGAAAGAGTTTCATTTCCAGGGATCCAAACGGGCCCTAAGACAAATATTAGGAGTACTAACCTATTGGAGTAGGCTGTCAAGAGGCTACAGAGCTGCCACCACCACTGCCACCAAAACACGTGTACTATTAGTTGACCAGGAAACTCGGTGACTTCAAGCACTGCAACAAGAGTGCAACAAATAAGTTTGTTCTAATATTGTGTAGACTTGTTTTTGAGGCACTTGACCGCCGCTTCAATGAACCTTGCAACGAATGCTTCAATGTCGAGAATTATAATAAAAGTATTCATCATTATAACTTCACAGTCATGGTGAAGAAACCTAATTCAGTTGATTGGGTTGTTAAACTTTTTTGCAGAAGTGAAAACGGTACACGTATATTTGGGAGGAAATACTATTTTTGTTGTCGTCCCAAATGAAAACGGTACATATATTGATCCTTGCATGACCAGTCAAACATTATTGAAGTATACATTACTTTTCTATGTTATCACCATTTGTCTGGTTAATAATCATTCTTACAAGTCATAATTGTCACGCTAGCAAGTACTAGCAAGAGCCAAGGCATGGAAGATGGAAGATGAAAGAGTTGCAGCCATAATGAAGAGCTCGTCCAACCACTCCAACCATACCATCCAAAGAATGCATGATCGGACAGTTGTTTTGCCGAGCTGCAGCGTGATTTGATGGGGAGAGTAGAAGGAGAGAAAACGCATTGCAAGAACCACTGGATTTTGCATGGCTCCGGTAGCATCGTGGTCCATGCACTCTGTCCACGGCAAGCCGGTGAGCCGAGTCCATGGTGCCCCCACAAACAGGGAGACATGTGTCGTACACTTTTCCGTTCAGGTTTTCCTTTGCAAAGGGCGCCACATGCATGCCTTGAAGGAACGTGACCTGTAGGGCAGGAGTAGCCAGTATGCTATGGACGGATTGACATTTTTTTTTTAATGCATATACTCCGGAGTAGATCGATGGACTTGAGAGATAATATGACAATACAAGCAAAAAGCACCATATGACAGATTTCAAAATATGACTTCTGTGTGAAGAAGAGCACGTCAAATTGTTTTAGTGGTAGGAAATATAGGACCGCTAGTAGCAGATCTATATGACAACTGGCGTGCGTACATTGTAGTGTATACTCTAGCTAGCGTGCACTCAGCTAGCAATAGTTCGAGTGATCTTTGCCTCAATCGTTAGATGCAGATCGTCGTTTGATTGGTACAGGCTCTCCACACTGTTGTTTTGGTTCTTATATATGCTACAACACATATATTTTTTCTTGTGTTTTAGCTCTTTTGTTAATCCGTGTGTGGATATACTTCTGATGTGGCTGACTTTCTTATCAGTGGTTGTATTTCATCGTAATTTTCTTTTAAGCTAAGGCCAGTGAGGTTGTAGCTTTTTCCAAAGCCAAATATGAGATTAATACAATTTTGGCATCATCTAATAAACCGTTAATATGATCGGCTATAGCCATGCCAACTTAGGCACAGGAAGTTAGGAAATCCACGCATGGCAAAAGAAGTGACACTTCTATTATCTTTTGTCACTTGTTTTTTATCACGTGACAAAAATCATTTTTCTTTTAGTATCGTTTCGTGGCATGGAGACAAACATCTATAGGAATATATATGGTAGGTTTTTATTTTAACGTGGCACTAGAGTAGCTTTGAACTCTTAGAAAAGTCGTTTGTTCTAGAAGGCCCTAATTATAAACACTTTAAGATTGACCTGATCGAGTGGAATATATATGGTATTCCCTTTTCTGGTGCTCAGGAGGGATTCAGGTTACGTTTTGAACTCCTTTTCATATAGTAATATGAATACATATACTGCACTACTGATACTATTTTCAAAATCACTCAAAAAAACATTTTCTTAATTTACTAGACAGTTTTGAAGTCCCATAATGCGGAAATATCATTTGCCTACACAAAGTGCAAATGTTTATTTATATTAATTTATTTTTATTAGGTTATACAAAGTGGTAAAAGTATGAGCTTCTTTCACTGTGGGCGTGGTTTGCTAGAGAAAGGCTACAGGCACATAGGTGCAGACTGCACTGCAGAGGGAGAAAGAGAGAAGGTGCTAGTATAGTTCACTGTTCCCGTAAATACAGGGCTAGCATATCTCAAAGATACTCTGCAGAGGGGAGAGAGAGAGAATGTGCTTGTTCACTGTTGCTGTAAATTGGTCGCAGTCACTAAAAATTCTGCTAAACTGTCTGTTAGTATGCATTTTGTACCATGCGTTCTTTTGTTGAGAATATGAGATTTTGTCGAAATATGATCATCAGTTCATCACTAGTCTCTCTCTCTCTCTCTCTCTCTCTCTCTCTTGATCTTGATGCAACCTAGTCTCTACAAGAGGCAGGAAAATACCTCATAGGAAGTTGATGCTGAAGCCCTAAACAATGCCTTCATGGAGAAATGGACAAAATTTCTCTTTTATGATTGGCACTATTCCCCACCACAATTGCATTGCCGGCACTAAGAGAATCTGATCCTCGCCGAGAACAAGTCATCACACCGGCACCATCTAGTTATCCTATTCTTTAGGATGCATCACAGCAGGGCTTAAACGATCATACCGTATCTCCAAACATTGTCTTACCCCAAGATGTTAGTCGACGATGCGCCGTAGATATATTGCATGTCATCTCCTTATCCAGCTCTAGCCGCCACTGCCATGCAATATATCCGTCACCTAGAGCAATAGAACCAACGGCGAAGCATTTCTCTCGATTTAGCGTCATCTCCATCCCAACGTGACCTCCAAGCTATGCCTAACCCGGTCATACTGGTGGTTTATGGTTTAAAGGTCCATAAATCGTTGGTTTGTGGTTTAAGGTCCATAAGTCATTAGTCGCCCTGTCTTCTGTGTCGGTGCGAACAAAATATTTAAACAAATCAAAAATGGTCCACAATTGCCTTCAGGATCTAACAAATGACGTCGTTCAGCTGCGTAATTTCTCGTTCTTCCAAGACATATTTCACATTAAGGGTGTGCACCGGCCAGCATGCCATCACCTTGCAACCAATTTGCCGCTCCCGCCAACAATTCCTACCATCCACCCGCGCTTCCCACGCTGGGGCCACCTGGCCACATGCCGGCGTATGGGTCACCCACGTCGGGGGTGCCTGGCCACACGCCGGCAGGCGCGCCACCCACACCAGGAATGCCGATCGCCAGGCCACGACCCCAACGCGCCAGCGCCCGAAGCACGAGGCCATGTCTCCGCCGCGCCCGAGCCGGGAACACGAGGCCACAGTTCCGCCGCACCCGCGTATGTCCACGGTGCCGCTGCCTCGCCCTCGCCACCAGGGCTAAAGCCCGCAACAACCATGACGCCACATGCCGAAATGGCGGACGACCCGACCGCCGATCCATTGCTTGGAGCTAAATCACCATCTCTGCAGGTTGGGGAGAACCTTCTTCTGGCGTCCCTCCTCTAGATCCGGCCAGGACCCCTCCTCGACGGGCTGGACGACGATCGACACAGTCGATCCAGACCCTAAGTGAGAGGAGCAAGAGGCCGGGAGAGATGAGCGACATTGAGAGGGAGACGGCGCTGGCTCGGGTTCACGAGACAAAACGCAAGTCGTCACAGGTGGGGCCCGGAGCAGTGGCAGTTGCTATAATTTCTGGACAAATGCCAAGGGCAATCGATAACAAACCCAATCGTAAGTCCAGATGAACTATTTTTTCCGACTTCCGCATGCGGGTTTAATTCCAAAAACGGCTTATTGCATTTTTGACAAGTTGTTTTCTTGAGAGGTGTTTACGAGGGCTTATTGCCTTTTTAACATAAGCCATAAAAAAAGCCACCCAAAAGACCTTTGCCAAACACTCTAACCAATAACCATAGCTTCATCTTCAAAATGCAAATCACCCATCAAAGAGTAGGTGTACGGTAGGACATGCAACAGCGGAGTGTAGAGACACAATAGTACTCCAATAGTAGTAGACTCTCCGAGGTCAGAGGTGCCCGCTTGTTTCTTTTCCCACACACGCGGAGAGAAGAGCAGAGATAGCGACGTTGGTTTGGGGCGCCGCAAATGCACCGGACGTAGACATTTGGGTGTGTTCTTGCGCTTCACGGGTCCAAAGCATCGCATAGGTGTACAAGCAGGCTTCACGTAAGGAAATCATATAGCTAGTACAATATTTTCTTTCTGATAAAAAAGCTAGTAATTTGTTAGCTACTATGAATTCCAAAGTTTTTGCTTCCAAATCTCAGTAAATGCAACACAAAACATCCAAATTCGTCCATGAACCATCCTGACCGTTTCCATTTTAACGATCGTCAAACATATCGAGATGGAAGTCCTGAATAAGAAACAAATTTTGCAAAACAAATTTAGATAGAGTTGTGAAACTTGGTATATACACATGTATACTCCCTTTAGCAGGGACGCGGGTCACGTGCTGGTCACTTCCGCACTGGGCGCTGTCAAGAACTGAGGAGCGCTACAGTAGCTCAGGAAAGGAAATCAAAAAGCATTCGGTGCTTTTGGCAGCCTCGACGGCCAGCTAGCCTCCGACGGCGGCGAGTCAGCCATGAGCCGCCGCGAGAGGGCCCGCGGTGGAGGACCGCGCGGCGGTGGTCGCGGGATGCGCGGCGCCGGGGTTGGCGCGGCCGGCGGAAGCAGAGGCCGAGGAGGCCAGCCGGCGGCCAGCGACGGCGAAGGCAGAGGAGTCGAGCCCGTGGCCAGCGACGGCGAAGGCCTCGCCGGCCGCGGCAACACCGGGCAAGAAAGACCCAACCTTGGAAGCTGTAGCGGTCAGCAAGTGCAAGGGCGCAACGGCGACGCCGGTTCAGGCTCAGGCGCTCCGCCTCTGCAGCATTCGGTTCAACCAAATGTGGCCGGCGGAGGTGGTCGTGGACGCGCCACGGAGGCCGCGGTCGGCGACGGCGACGGATGCTGTGGTCACCTCAGCGACGCGGACGGCGGCGGCGATGGAGGCCGCAGCTCAACCGTGAACGGCGAGGCCGGTCATGGTGGAGGACAGGGCGGCCGTCGCCAACGAAGACGGCGCAAGAAGAACCGCCGCGGAGGCGGCCATGCCGAGCCGTGCGGGAGGCGCGACGCCGTGGCTGACGCCGGCGGCGGCAATGAAGGCCGAGGTGATGAGGTACAGGCTGCGCCGGGGAGCGGGGATCCTGGCGGTCGCTGGGGAGCACGCACTGGAGGCGTCGAGCAGAAAAGGCCCCACCTTGGAGGACCTTCCGTTCAGCCACTGCAGCGCGACGGCCGCCATGATGCTGACAGTCGCCGAGGAACGGGATGCAACAGGGGACGCGAGGATGAAATGGCGGACGGCGCCGTGGACAAAGATGATTCAAATGCCAGCGACGGCGGAGGCGGTGATCAGCAGCAGCATCATGGAGGTGGTTCGGGCGTGCCGAGGCGCAACTTCCTCTCCGACGCTGTTCTGTCATGGAGCATAGCCGATGTTCTCAACGAAAATCTATTCGCACAAAAGGTATGAATTTGACACTTCCAAGCTGCAATTAGAGGGCGTCACTCAACTGTGCATGATGGAATTGTCTGTTTTATGTTCCATTTAGGTGCAACCAAAACCATCCAAGTTCGATTCAGTTGAGCATTTTGTTGATATACAGTCGACAGTTCTGTTGGAAGAAACCAGGTCCACAATATCCTCAGCTATCAAAAGCCTTGCGGAGGTGCAATACTGTCAATTGATTTCAACCACACCATGCGATGCTTCTGTATTTTACTTGGATATCGATTTAGTGGCAACACGGTCAGAACCGATTTATTGTTCTCACACGGCGAAGGATTTCGATATTTGTTTGCTGAGCATGAAAGCCCCCAAAGCACCTGATTTCGATGTCACATCTTGCTGTCTCGGCATTGCAACAGGAATTGGCCGAGAAACTTTTTTTCAAAGAAGCTTTAAAGTTTTAGCTTCAGCAAATGAAATTCTGCAACCAGAAAAATTCAAGTTCGTTAGTTTTCTGACCAATATCAGTTACAAGATGGAATTATCCAAGGTTCTTTCCCTTTGCAATGAGAGGGACAAGATGGCTGTCCGAAATGTCCAAGAGCTCTTCAAAAAGGTAAACTGTTTGTTGCCAAATTCCCTGTGGATTCTGATTTCAGAACAAGTTATCTAGACAGTCAACTTAATATGCTTGTTCTTTGCTCTTCAGGTTGGAAAAACATGCAACTTTTGCTGTCAGTCACCCCACAATAACGATGACAATGCACGTGTGATTGCAAGCCTGTCTTCTAGTCTTACTTGTCCGCATCAATATTATACTGGGGTGGTATGGTCTCCTCCTGGAACTCAGAATGATTGTGTTTCTAATCTCGTGAAAGAGTGTTGTCATCGAGGGATGAAAGTGCTAATTTCTCTTCCTAGAGGAGCTTATCTCCCTGATTTTCTGATGGGCATAGAAGATAATTTTGATTCTTCAGATCAATTGACTGGACCTCTTGTCTTAAGCAGCGTTAGCGAGCTTGGAATGCCGAGTAAATTTGAGAAGGCTTTGTTGGAAAATAAGTCACAGCAGCTCTATTGTTGTTTTATGCAATGCAAGGGCTCTCTGAAATGGATGCATAACCTGTTGAACTTGACAGCATTCAATCATTCTCCCCGCTGTTCAGATTCTGCTAAATGCAAACAGTGCAAACTTGAACGTCCGTTTTCAGTCAAATTGTTCAGCGAGAGATTCAGTGGTTTATTGATGAAGGTTAGTGATTCTCTAAATTACATGATCAATAATGCTTCAGCAATATGCTTGTTTGCTGAAGATGGTGACAACATTTTGGAATTGCTGCATCTCATGGAACAAGTTGAGGACTCATTGCACAATATGGATCTGACAGATGAGTCAGTTATGGCAGCATTTGGACTCAACCTTGATGATAGTATTGTTGTAATGGAAAGTTCATCCGTATCACTGAATGAACATAGGACGGGCTGTATAAAACTGATCGATGCACTTATCGAGTCATTGCAGTGTCCTCAGCTGAAAAATAGGGATGAGCTTGACAGGTTCTGCATCCAACATTCGAGCATCATCGTCACACCACTTGATTTGATGGGGAAGTTAAATAAAGAAAACATGGACACCTTTGATATATTAATAGTCACTGGTTCCGGTCAAATGACAGAATCTGATTTGTTAATTCCACTTGGCCTTCCCCTGGGTCATATTGTCTTTTTTGGAGACCATATACATTTGCAGCCTTTTGTTCAGAGCAAGGTATCATTAACCTCCAAAACTAAATAAATCTTCTAATCATGCATAGCATTGAAGTTAAATTAACTATTTCACATAGTAATGTATTTTAAGCTTTCTACTATTGTTTATCCAAGTGTTAGAGATCTTTTATTTTTTAGATATTAGAAACCTTGTCACTGTATCAAATGCCTATCGAGCAATTCTCAGGTTTCTAATACAGTGACGATGTTTTCCTCCTGTTCACACTTGATGACGAGGTGTATTTTCCTCCTGGTCACTTCTTCCTGACCCCCTTAGCACTCTCACTGTCCACATGTGTCGCTTCCAAGCTATGGTGGGTACTGTCTCATCAGAGAGCCACACTGGAGCATTTGCACACTTTTGCTGCTAGTTTGCATTTTGTGAGGAGTGTTGGCCGTTTGTATTTTTTGCTGGTTAAAAACATTATTTTTATCTATCAAGATACCTTAGTTGTTTATGTCATTATATGTTCTATATGGCACCCATTTCGTCATTTGCATCTTTTTTTTTCCTACTTAGAAAGGTCATGTTTATATCAAATTTTCATGCTCCTGTACTAACTTTTGTCTGAATAAAGCAATGTTTTGCCTTAACTAAACATATTTTATCTATTAATTTTTAGCTTTGTAAAGAAGCTGGGTTCAATAGGAGCATTTATGAAGGATTGCGACGATCAACGTCTGAGAATCTAATGCTGACGCAGCAGTATGTGAGGCATCCAGTGCTGAATGAATTCATAACTAATCTTTTCTACAACAAAAAGATTAAAGATGCCCCAAAACTCATCTCTATGAATGAGGATTTTAAATCTCTTGGATTACCTATCCTTAGTTTTATGGATGTTCCTACTATGGAATCTAAACCAATACATTCAGCGAAGAGCCATATCAATTTTGCTGCCATAGTAATGCTACTGCGTCATCTCAGTACAGGTATAGTTCTGTTCTCATGTGTGGCAATATATTCTCTCTTTTTTTGACAGTACTGCTACTGCGTCATCTTATGTTTTAATAAAAAAGATGGTCAATATCTTTCCCCGTGCCATACCTTCTTCAAATAAAGGCCAAAACATATTGCGGTGATATATATCCTTATTGGTTTGTTGTACCGTGAAATGGAAAAAATATGCATACTATCATCATAAGTTTGTATTGCTCAAATATGCTCTAGGTTGCTGACACTTAGCATGTAATTTATTTTCCCCGTGCCATACCTTCCTCAAACAAAGGCCAGAACATATTGCGGCGATATATATCCTTATTGGTTTGTTGTATCGTGAAATGGAAAAAACATGCATACTATCATCATAAGTTTGTACTGCTTAAATATGCTCTAGGTTGCTGACACTTAGCATGTAATTTATCATTGAGCATTATTGTTCCTACCGGTGGACCAGATATGTGTGGTTAGTGAGTTATTGCATCCTTCTAATTTGTTTGGCTGTGTTGTAGATCTGACAAATGCTAATGAGAAATTAAGTATTGGCCTGGTATACTTGTCAAATAATGAAGCCAATTCTGTTGGGGAACGATTAAGAAATGTGAAAGAAATAAGTGATAGATTTCATCTGCAAGTGAAGTTTATTGGTAACTTGAAAGGACAGCTATTTGACATCATAATCTTACCGACTATTGTTGAAGATATTGCTGAGCTAAACTGTGTCGATGCAAACAGTTTAAATGTAGCTGTGTCCAGTTCAAGGTATGTGTGTACATGAATTTTTCATTTTCTGTTGTGGTGGTGTATCTTTCTATTGAACCATGCATTGACAAAACATTTATCATCCTGCAGGAAATGTTGTATCTTAATTGGTGAACATGAAACTTTGTTACAGAGTGGAGGCATTTGGAAAGAAGTTTCAAAATATGCGAGGAGAAAAAAACTTACAAAGATCGTGGATGTAAATGCACTCATTGAGGTCATGAACAAGTTGGAAAAAGACACTGTGGATAATTTAAGTGACCCTGCGCACTCAAGAAAAATGGTAAAGTTCAAATATCAATCCTAGACACTGCCTTAACCTATGACTTTGGTCTATTTCCTTACTTAGCCATATCTTTGGTCTTTTATTTTTACTATTAGCAAGCTGTTGAGGTGTGAATTCACATGCAACAATCAAGTAATTGTTTTGAGGGGTATAATACTTTGGTTATGTAGGATTGAAAAATAATTAAAAAGTCTCATGGTTTGTAACAAACCAGTCTTAGTATCTTTTGTCACCTTTCAGAAGTCTATTTGCACCTGTGTACTTTTTTATTTAGATGTATGACTATAGGATGTAATGCATTTGTACAGCCTGGCCAAGAATTTACTTTGGATGGCAGACCACGCCAAACTAAACATACTTTGGCCAATGTCCGGGACCAAAGAGGGCAACCAGGTATGTTATATACCTTGAAAGTTAACCTGATCTTGAAGTTATTATTTTTGAAATTAAAAGCTTGTAGTTGAATATCCTCATTTCGTTATCTTTACATGCAGACACTTGTACTCGTCATGCAACCCTTGGAGCAATGGAGTCTTTGATGAAACTTCATAATGCTAGTATGGTACCTCCTCAAGATTCTGAATGGAAGTTATCTGAGGATGACTTGAAGAAGAAGCATGAAGAGAGTTCAGGCAAGGAGTTTAGATCAGAGGACATTGCTGATAGGGGTATACAGCGGCTTGAAAGTGCATTTGACACAATTAAACTGCATGGAGTTGAGGGAAAAAACAAAAATATGACCAAGGTGGGCACTGCTTTTACTTCCTTTAATATCCATGGACAGTTAAGCCATAGGTGTATACTTAATATTTTTTAATATATGGGTTATACAAGCAAGAACTTCTGATATTGCATTACATTATCTACATGACCATTTATTTCTTGTATGTTATGAATTTAGTGTAGTGTGTTCATTAGAAGGTGAAACCTATATTTCTGCAGATACATATTTAGATGACATATATATCAGTAACAATTCATCCATACAATAGGTCAATTTGTCAAATACCAACGTTTGCATTCTAATATGGATAGTTTTTGAAGAAAACTGGAAGGGTGCATCCTTCAGTATTTTATTTATATGTATAGCAGAAAAAAAATGGGGGGAGGGGGGGGGGGGGGGGACTTTTACAGAAGACAAAAGCCACAAACAGAAAAAAATGCCAAAGATAAAGAAAAAGTAAATGGTGGTTCTTTTCAACTATAGAGTTCGGGCTTTTGAGAGGGATTGCCATGTCTGTCAGATTTTTAATTCTTGATTTCAGGGGCAAACATTAGCCCCATTTGAACCTTTGATGTGATGACGCTTGACTCTCAATTTTCAGTGGCCTGGGGTACTGGCTTTTTTACTTTAGAGGGAGGGATAGATAATTTGTTCGTGATAGCCAGTATGCAGCCATTCAGGGTAGCTACATTGTTTAGTCATGAGAAAGCTACTTGTTATCATTAGAAATTAATAAAGGGTAAAGTGAGGAGAGAGGAGAGGAAATATTGGCACGGTTATAATGACAAACATTTTTTTTGGCACCCCAGGAGTTCAAGATATCCGCATACGCCGAAGTCGACATCAAGAACACCGAGGCCATGAAGAAGCTTTTTAAAGAGGGCAATGTATTGATCGGCACTTTCAAGCTGTCCATGAACTACTTCAACCTGAAGCCCGGTGAGGTGTACATCTATGACAAAATGAAGCCATTCAAACACCCGAAGTCAGGCTTGACAGCATCACACGCCGTTATGATGATTGGTTTGGGGCTCACCAAGACTTTGCGCCCCAACAAGTACTTTCGCCATCTGGGGATGCAGAACAGCGAGGGTAGGCTGTTCGGAATCAATGGCTTGGGCAGGGTCGCGAAGAACAGTCTTAAGGATCTCTACCGGATCGAGCTGGAGAAGCCAGCAGGGCTCGAGCCGTTTTGACTAACAGATTGCTCACGGACAGTGCGTATGATGTAGGAAGAACTTCATGGTAGTAGCTAGATTAGCTACTTCAGCTGCGATGCAAAGCATCATCTGACTCTGGTATTTTGCTCTCGACGTGCTTATGTATGCCGGGACAAGTATGCTTGCAACACGGATCGAACGGCAGAGCTATCACTGACCGCAGCAATTTTTTGTAAGACCGGACCGAAGGCATGTGTCTTCGATGCTCCTTAATCAATCCTACACGCATACTCATTAGACTCTATTGTGTGACCTTCACACTGCATGCATAGATTGATTGGAATGGTACTGGTTAGCACGCTAATGATATAGCCTTTTTCTTTACATATAAGGCTGGTGTGCACGGTGCATGCAGACCCTTTGAAACTAAGTTATCCAAGACCAGGTAGACGGCTCCAAAGACTAAGTTTGGTCAAGCCTTTTCTATTCCCACTTCCTCATGCATGCACTCTCCCATGCTCACATTTTAATCGAAGGTGAAAATGCAGTTGGCATTTTCTCTATTTTGACATCGACCAAGTAGCCAACTAGATAGGACTTCTCATGCTATGTAGTTTGTCTTTTATTTTCATCCTCTTTTGGCTTCAACCAAGTTGCCAGTTAGACTTGGTCAGGTCACGTCAAAACAAAACAGAGACACATCAAAACCATCTTAATAAAAGGCTCACATACAAAGTGATTGCTACACCATACATAACACATGCCAGATTCTGAAGAAAATAAAGGTAACATCCAAGTCCGACACGAGTACAAGATCCATATCACTCGAACCAAACTCAACACTAAATTAGATCAGAAATTGTCTCTAATAACTAGCTTCCATTCATTCATACCACAAACCGAATCCCACATTAGGCAAGCCCGTTTCATACCCACCTGTGGCAGGGTGTTGCAACTCTTCCACGCTCTGGCTCTTGCAAGCATAGCAATGACCTGTAAAAATAACAATGACAAATGGTAAAAATACCGTTACAACATTTTAATTGACATTCAACAATGTAATTCATCATTCAAGGATCAATACCATTTTCATTTGGTTCTAAACGGCAACAGAAATAGAATTTCCTCCCAAACATCTGCTTCACTTCTGCAAAATACAGTGCATCAAGCCATCCAACGGAGTTAGGTTTCTTTATCCTGGCCTTGAAGTTGTAATGGTGGAATATTTTATTGTAATTCTCAACGTTGAAGCACTGGTGGCAAAGTTCAGTGAACTGACAGTCAAGTCCCTGAAAAACAAATCAACACTGTTAAAACAAACCAACTTCCAGTTTGAAAGGGAAAAAAAAGGGATAAAAAAGTTATAGTGCCTTGAGATCGTCTCTTCTTTCAATGTATTTTTCAAAAACCATCTTCACCTCCTCACACATCCACTTCTCTGCATTTTCAATAAGTTCTGTGTTTGAGGCTTCACACTAGTAAGAGATTGATGATCCATAAATAAAGGTATGTTATACAGGCTAGTAACTAGGTGACGAAAGAACAATATAGTAAAGCTGCTCTGGAAGTATGAGAGGTGATAAGTTTGCAAAATGCGCGACGAAGTCCAAAAATTGGCACATATGGCAAGTTGTTTAAATTTCAACTTGCCAAGGCACATATGGGGAAAACACTATGATGTAAATAAGATACCCATGCATGGATATTATTAACTAACATTTTGCACAAGACACAGGGAAAGATACATCATAAAGGAGTAACTGGACAATTTTACAACCCTTCCCAGAACATATGCCCTATTTTGTTTCATTCCCAAATGCCTTCAATTATACTAGGTATGGCACAACAAAAACACAGGCCAATACCCTTAGTTTATAATACTACAGTATGTTACCGAAAGTTTATAGAGACAGAAGGAAAACTTTATCGATCTGTAGTATAAATGGTACAATAACTGGACAAGCTTATGGCGCCGGAGATCACAAAGGATACTATTTGTTCCATCCCTAATACTATACCTTAAACTATATGACACATATGGCAGCACAAATGTAAATAGCAGGACCTACTGCCCATAGAGGTCAAGGATCACCACAAGAAAACAGGCAATAGAATGAGCAGATAAAAGAGAGACCAAATGAATAGAATCTCTACCTTGGTTTTCTGGATGCTGTACCATGATGAGGTTGAGCAGCTGCAGAACAAGACTGTTGCTGTGCCTGAACTGACTGAGATTCCTGATCAACTGGTAAGAGTTCTGCTTGTAGTGGCAGCGGCGGTTCTGTACCCCTCTTAGCAGCTAGCTCAGCACGCGCAGCATGTTGTTCAGCTAGAAGTTCATCAAAAGCTTGCTTGAAGCTGGTACAAGTATTTGCAGCAGCACGGTATTCCCTTATCAAACGCAACTCCTCCTCTGTGCTGAAGAAAAGCATGCCAATAAGGTAAGCACGTAAAGTATTAGAATCAAAAAAGTGAGTAACACCAAAAGATTATTGAATGCAGATTGCAGATTTGTTAAATTGTTGTACTGAGAAAGTAAATTCATTTATGGTTTCTCGAAAGCCACTGATATAGCTAATAGTTGTCCAAAACCGTCTACTCTCAAGGCGAACTTGCACTGTTGTGCACCCTTGTAAGTAATAATGTCACATACGTCTATATGCTACTTCTACTTGGGTGCCGGTAATGCTACAGGCTAGAACAGTACATCTCTCATTACTTACATTTAGAACAAGGCATTATTTATAGTTCCAACGTTTGTGATGTTACACTAATCAACATACAAGTATGTTGCTTTCTATGCTGTTTGGAAACACATGAGATGGCAAACATTCACTGCATTAAGGCTTGCTGATACTTTTAATGCTCCAAGACTTCAAAAGGAAAGAATAACTAGTGCAAGTTTATTTATAAATAGCATTAAGACTGTACGTACTCATAATCCGAATCTTTTGTGGGATATTT
>RWGY01000303.1:0-33902 GCA_007726485.1 Eragrostis curvula | reverse complement strand
TAGTTGCAAAACTAGTCAAATTGGGCAGTTCTGGAGCTGTTCGGGTGACTGCAGTGCTTTTTGTGCAAAACGTATCGAGGACGCTAGTTTTGACTTGTTATGATGTGCTTGACGTAATTGGATGGTTCCCATGGGAAAATACTCAAAAATGTGAGTTTAGTTGCAAACTTTTCAAACCGGGCTGTTCGGGTGACTGCAGTGCTTTTCTGCAAAATGGATCGAGAAACCCTTGTTTTAAGTTGTGATGATGTGTTTGATGTAATTGGATGGTTTCCATAGGAAAATACTCAAAAATGTGAGTTTAGTTGCAAACTTGTCAAACCGGGCAGTTTTGGAGCTCTTCGGGTGACTGCAGTGCTTTTTCGTGCAAAACGTATCGAGGACGCTTGTTTTGACTTGTTATGATGAGTTTGATGTAATTGGATGGTTCCCATGGGGAAATACTCAAAAATGTGAGTTTAGTTGCATACTTGTCAATCCGGGCAGTTCTGGAGCTCTTCGGGTGACTGCAGTGCTTTTTCGTGCAAAACGGATCGAGGAGCGCTTGTTTTAACTTGTGCTGATGTGTTTGATGTAATTGGATGGTTCCCATGGGAAAACACTAAAAAATGTGAGTTTAGTTGCAAACTTTTCAAACCGGGCAGTTCTGGAGCTGTTCGGGTAATTGCAGTGCTTTTTCGTGCAAAACGTATCGAGGATGCTAGTTTTGACTTGTTATGATGTGCTTGATGTAATTGGATGGATGCCAAAGGAAAATACTCAAAAAATGTGAGTTTAGTTGCAAACTTGTCAAACCGGGCAGTTCTGGAGTCGTTCGGGTGACTGCTGTGCTTTTTCGTGCAAAACGTATCGAGGACGCTTGTTTTGACTTATTATGATGTGTTTGATGAAATTGGATGGTTCCCATGGGAAAATACTCAAAAATGTGAGTTTAGTTGCAGACTTGTTAAACCGGGCTGTTCTGGAGCTCTTCGGGTGACTGCAGTGCTTTTTCGTGCAAAACAGATCGAGGAGCGCTTGTTTTAACTTGTGCTGATGTGTTTGATGTAATTGGATGATTCCCATGGGAAAATACTAAAAAATGTGAGTTTAGTTGCAAACTTTTCAAACCGGGCAGTTCTGGAGCTCTTCGAGTGACTGAAGTGCTTTTTCTTGCAAAACGTATCGAGGACGCTTGTTTTGACTTGTGCAGATGTGTTTGATGTAATTGGATGGTTCCCGTGGGAAAATACTCAAAAATGTGAGTTTAGTTGCAAACTTTTCAAACCGGGCTGTTCGGGTGACTACAGTGCTTTTCTGCAAAATGGATCGAGAAACCCTTGTTTTAAGTTGTGATGATGTGTTTGATGTAATTGGATGCTTACCGTGGGGAAACACTCAAAAAGGTAAGTTTAGTTGCAAACTTGTCAAACCGGGCAGTCCTGGAGCTGTTTGGGTGACTGCGGTGCCTTTTCCTGAAAACGTATCGAGGACGCTTGTTTTGACTTGTTATGATGAGTTTGATGTAATTGGATGGTTCCCGTGGGGAAATACTAAAAAATGTGAGTTTAGTTGCAGACTTGTCAATCCGGGCAGTTCTGGAGCTCTTCGGGTGACTGCAGTGCTTTTTCGTGCAAAACGGATCGAGGAGCGCTTGTTTTAACTTGTGCTGATGTGTTTGATGTAATTGGATGGTTCCCATGGGAAAACACTAAAAAATGTGAGTTTAGTTGCAAACTTTTCAAACCGGGCAGTTCTGGAGCTTTTCGGGTAATTGCAGTGCTTTTTCGTGCAAAACGTATCGAGGACGCTAGTTTTGACTTGTTATGATGTGCTTGATGTAATTGGATGGATCCCAAGGGAAAATACTCAAAAAATGTGAGTTTAGTTGCAAACTTGTCAAACCGGGCAGTTCTGGAGTCGTTCGGGTGACTGCTGTTCTTTTTCGTGCAAAACGTATCGATGACGCTTGTTTTGACTTGTTATGATGTGTTTGATGTAATTGGATGGTTCCCATGGGAAAATACTCAAAAATGTGAGTTTACTTGCAGACTTGTTAAACCGGGCAGTTCTGGAGCTCTTCGGGTGACTGCAGTGTTTTTTCGTGCAAAACGGATCGACGAGCGCTTGTTTTAAGTTGTGCTGATGTGTTTGATGTAATTTGATGGTTCCCATGGGAAAACACTCAGAAACGTGAGTTTAGTTGCAAACTTTCCAAACCGGGCAGTTCTGGAGGTGTTCGGGTAACTACAGTGCTTTTCTGTAAAATGGATCGAGGAACCCTTGTTTTCAGTTGTTATGATGTGTTTGATGTAATTGGATGCTTACCATGGGAAAACACTCAAAAAGGTAAGTTTAGTTGCAAACTTGTCAAACCGGGCAGTCCTGGAGCTGTTCGGGTGACTGCGGTGCCTTTTCGTGTAAACGTATCGAGACGCTTGTTTTGACTTGTTATGATGTGTTTGATGTAATTGGATGGTTCCCATGGGAAAACACTAAAAAATGTGAGTTTAGTTGCAAACTTTTCAAACCGGGCAGTTCTGGAGCTCTTCGAGTGACTGCAGTGCTTTTTCTTGCAAAACGTATCGAGGACGCTTGTTTTGACTTGTGCTGATGTGTTTGATGTAATTGGATCGTTCCCATGGGAAAACACTAAAAAATATGAGTTTAGTTGCAAACTTTTCAAACCGGGCAGTTCTGGAGCTGTTCGGGTAATTGCAGTGCTTTTTCGTGCAAAACGTATCGAGGACGCTAGTTTTGACTTGTTATGATGTGCTTGATGTAATTGGATGGATCCCAAGGGAAAATACTCAAGAAATGTGAGTTTAGTTGCAAACTTGTCAAACCGGGTAGTTCTGGAGTCGTTCGGGTGACTGCTGTGCTTTTTTGTGCAAAACGTATCGAGGTCGCTTGTTTTGACATGTGTTGGGGGATCGAAGGTCTTGATGGGACGGATCGAAGCCCTCCAACGGTTGATGGAAACGTTCTGGTTCTGGCGAAGCCCTCGAAGGTTGTCGATGTCTTCGAATCACCTCGCGAAGCCTTCCTCGCTCGTCGTCGTTGCCTTCTGGTTGGAGCGAAGCCCTCTTTTATGGTCCGCGATGCCGGACGAAGGGGTTCTTGCTCAGGTTCCCTGCAGTTTAGTTGTGCGAAGCCCTCCTTCACCCGCGATGCCGAGCGAAGGGGTCGCGTGATTAGAGAGGTCTGAATACGGTGCAAATGATTCCTCCTTTGGCTCGTGCCCCGAAAAACAGATGTCATTACATGATCATCTCCCTCCATATTTATAGGGGGTGAGATGATGATATTTACAAGTTTGCCCTTGGCTGCTTTAACATGGCTTTTAGGTTAACAACTTTGTGCTCTTGCGCCGTCTGTTCTTTCCATTTTGCTTTGCCTGTCCTTCGCGTAGTTCCGGGCGGCTTCGGTTGCTTTATGTGGGTGTGGCTTGGCCTTCGCTATCTCCCTTGCCGTGTACTTGTTGCCAGGACCCCAATATTAGCCCTCAACTGACGAAGTGGCACGTGTAACGAGGTCCTGAGTCAGTTTCTTTCGAGTTCTGCAACAAGTCTGCTCGTCACGTCTTTTCGTCTTAACGTCGCGTCCTTTCGTTGCTCGATGTCCGACCCGCTTCCCGGTGTGTTTCGGTTGCTATAAGAAGCGTGTCGATCTTGGCTTGCTATTTGAGTTGTCTTTTGACTATTGTAGCTTGCCTTTCTTTGTCTCCTTCGCTTCTTCCGATCTTTCCCCTTCACTCATTTAGTGCTTGTTTTTGCGAAGATGGCTCCGAAGAAGATCTCTTTGGATCAAAGGTCTTTTAATAACAACTTCGGTCCCTCTGACTGTACCGAAGCCTTCCTTGATAGCGCCTTTCTTTCCACCTTCGGAGCCCGGGAATGTGCTCGTTCTCCCGGTTCTCACACAGTTCCTGAGCCAGGACCTGATGAAGCTGTTGTCTTCCTTGATTATTTTCTTTTTGGCCTTCGCGCAAGTCCTTCGTGCCTTCTGTTTGGAGATCCATCAATTGACTCCTAGTGCCTTCGTTAGGCTTGCCTCTTTTATTTGGGCTTGTAAGTCCGAAGGCGCTGAACCCAGCTTGGCTGTCTTTACTCGCAACTATAAGCTTCACTTTCAGCCCACCTCCGCTGATCATTCAGATAGCTTCGGCGTGATTAACTTCGTTCCCATTAGACATGGGTATGCCCCTTCGTATAGCTTGACCAATAAGGTTCTCACGGCTTGGAAGCACAGATGGTTTTATGTGAAGTTTGGCGGAGGCTCAGGGATTGTTAGCACCATGAAGCACCCTGAGTGGCTGATAAACGTCCAGGTTGAACCGGATGCTAACTTTGAAGTTTGCACTGATGCTCTTCGAAGGGTTAGTTCCCTTTTGAGTACCCGTGACCTTGTCGAAGAGTACATCTCTGCTGGGGTTAGCCCACTTGGTTCCGGCTTGGAGCTTCATTTTGTAGAGGAGAGATATGCCAATGGCCTCCGCAAATATTTGTTGACTGGCGAAGGTCTTCCTGTTGCCGATGTTGAGAGTCGGGTTAAGGGGGTTCTTGGCTCTTATATTGAGAAGGAAGCCGTAGGCCGCGAAGAAACTCATCTACCGGCCCGTTTTAACCGGTCCTTTACAGCTCGTGGTCAGGCTTATGATGACTATGGGGCTCCTGCCCCGAAGAGGCAGAAACGCTCTAAGGCTTCGACTGCTGAAGATGTTGGTACTTCGCGGAAGCGTCGTCGTACTGAAAGTGGTTCGCATCGTGGACCGGCTTTAGCCGTGAATCCTATCAGTTCCGCTCCCCCTCCAGATATTTCCAGTGATGAGGAAGGCGAAGGCTCTGAATCTAGCGAAGATCCCTTCGCTGACATGCCTCGTTTCTTCCCTTATGATAATGAGGAGCCAGTAGCGTTTTCGGACCGCGAAGAAGGGACTGAACTGAAGCTTCCCTCGCTTACCTCGTCTGATGTCTTCCCTAGCGAAGAGCTTTCGGAAGATGTTACTAAAATCATGGGGGATCTTCGCTTTTATCGCGAAAGGCGAAAGCTTGCCTGCGTTGACTCCGGATGGCTCTTGAAATCTCTTTATACTAATCATCTCAAGGTATGTTTTTATTCTTTTACTTATTTTCTTTTATTTCAAGATACGCTTTGCTCTAAAGCCTCTTTTTGTGTTTCAGTCCATTCCGGTTGTAGGCGCTATTGACACCCAGTTCCGCTTCGTTCAAACTCGCCTCAATCGCACTAAGGAGAGGCTTCGCGAAGTTACGCATCAGCTTAACGAGAAGCGAACGGAGGAAAGGAAGTCTTTGACTTCTCTTTTTAATGTTTGCAAGAACTTGAGGGATGCCATAACTTTTCTTGGCGGTGGGGTTTCAGACTTCCCTTTGCCGAATGCTACGGCCCTTGAGTTCGCCGAATGGATTTCAGCGAACTCTGGCTCTCTGAAGGAAGTGCCCAGGAATTATGGCGTCGTTGCTGGAGCTGCTGGTATTGAAGAAGCCTTCGCGCAGCTGAGCTTGTCTGGAGGTAGCGTTAGTCCAATATTGGATGATGGCTTCGCTGTTTCGACCGAAACAGAATCAGTTGCGGAAGTGGCTCGACAGTCAGCGAGGAAGTTAATTCCTCATTGGAGCGCTGTTGGCCCTGGACGTATTTCTGCTCTCTTCGAAGTTTCTGCTGGAGGACAGAACGCAAGCCCTTCGGTCGACCAGAATGCTGGTTCCTCTAGTGGTCGGGGTGCCTCTGAGAGCGAAGGTTCTAGTACTTCGAGTGAGTCTGATCATGATTCTTCCGAAGAATAACTATTGTTCTGTTTTGAATTTTGTAGAAAACTTTACTTTAAACGAAGGTTAACTCTGTATATTTATTTAGTTTGCCCTTCGATTAATGTATTTGAATGACCTCGTTGGTCTCTGCGCGATGTCTAAAATTTGTTTTTAGTATTTCTCTTTCGCGTTTCCTTTCCCTTGTTTTTGGGAGGAATTCTGCCTGATCGAAGGCTTCTTCTTTTGAAGCTTCGATTCGTAGTGAACAATGGACTTTTTTGTCTTTTGTTCTTTTCATGTCCTTTGTGGACGCGATCGAAGGTTATTGGCTTTTAACGCCTGACCTTCGACTTTTAGCTTTTGATGACTTTTTCTTCCCTTTTTTAGGGGATGTCGTATGTTCAATTTTGTCTTTTAGGACAGTAAACGCGAAGAACGTCTTGTTGGAGGGGAAGAGATTGTATTCCTCGGTCCTGCCTCGTTAAAAACCTTGCTCCCTTCAGAAGGATCCCCTTTTGCAAGGAAAAGAGTACAGGCCGGTTTTTCTTTTATACATGATATTTTTTCAGCTTTTCTACATTCCATGTGTGGCTAACTTCCTCTCCTTCGGAGCTTAGCAGTCTGAAGGCTCTTTCGTTTACAGTCGCCTTCGCTATGAATGGCCCTTCCCATTTGCTCTGTAGTTTTCCCACAGTCTTCTCGTTTGGCTTTCGCCGAAGTACCAGATCCCCATCTCTTATTCCCTTCGGTCTGATGTTTTTGTTTTTCCATTTTAGGGTTTCTTCTTCATATTTCTGAAGGTTGAGAACAGCATCGTTGCGAACTTCTTCCAAGCTTTCCTTCGAAGTTATAGTTGAAGCTTTAGGAGCCACGAGCCAAAGGAGGAATCATTTGCACCGTATTCAGACCTCTCTAATCACTCGACCCCTTCGCCCGGCATCGCGGGTGAAGGAGGGCTTCGCACAACTAAACTGCAGGGAACCTGAGCAAGAACCCCTTCGTCCGGCATCGCGGACCATAAAAGAGGGCTTCGCTCCAACCAGAAGGCAACGACGACGAGCGAGGAAGGCTTCGCGAGGTGATTCGAAGGCATCTGATGAGGACATGACTCGTACAAATACAACCAACACTCCTCTAATGGACAGGCAAGATTCAATCCCAAGAGCTAGAGCACGACAGGCAATTTTATTGGTGAGCTCGTTTCTAATGCCGTCTTTGTATGGTTTTGAGAATATATTGATACTTAATGAATTAATTATTGTTAGGAACCATGGAGATGATGAAGAGGCAGCTAGAGAGGTACTTGGAGGCGTGGAGGGCCGGCAAGAAGTGCAAATAAACTTTGAGGCCCAATCCAAGTCGGTTTCGAGTTCGTTCCGGACTCCAGGACCAGTACGCACTAAAACGGTTTCCCAGATCGCATACGGGCTCGGATTTGGACGTTCTTTATATGGACGGAAAGCTAAGAAGATCACCTTTCGAATACCGCCGGTCTCATGCCTAAATTCATCCGGAGGCGTCGGGAATCGTCGAAACAAGTTGACGTCCAGAATCTGTCTCGGTGTTGTACCGCCGTTATTTGGCCTTTGGGCTTGTATCTCGTGTGAGCCCATTAGGGGGCGCGTCCAGGGGTCCTTGCACGACCCTAAAGTCTTCATAAACAGCCGCCGCCACACCATTAGGGTTTGGGTTTTGATTGATTGTAAGTTTAGCCATTGCTACTTCCTTGTAGACGCGTGTGTCGACTAGACCATCCGTTCTACTTGATTCGGAACCCCACCTTTGTGAGTTCAGTTACTTGTTTACCTTGTTCTTGCTTGTTCTTCGATTGCTTGCAGGAATTACCCTCGTGGTTTGGTTGATCGTGCTCCACAAGATCGTGAACAACCGCTGGAGTTGGTGTATCAGTTGCTAAGGCGCAGCCTTGCTGGTTGTAGTCGGGCCGTGAACGTCTCTCCATCCAAATCGAAGTTATCCCCACCTCTCACCGAAAGATCCGCTGCAACCACACATAAGTCCACATCAGCATCGACAACCTTCGAGGGCTTCGCCAGAACCAGAACGTTTCCATCAACCGTTGGAGGGCTTCGATCCGTCCCATCAAGACCTTTGATCCCCCAACATTTGGCGCCGTCCGTGGGATCGAACCCACGATGAAAAGAAAACAAGACTACCATCAGGCAAAAGCTGCGAAGGTAAAAACAGAACAGGAGGGATGGAAGCATTCAACCATCCGTTTCACAACAGACGACAGCAGAGTCTCCGATTATCCACATACAGACGTCTTCGTGATCAAAGCCGACATCGAAGGGTATATGGTTCATAGAATCATGATAGACAATGGAAGCTCAGAAAATATCATCTTCAAAGATACTTTGATACGCATGCAAATCAACAGCCATGAAAATGCCAGCAAAACAACGCTGATGGATTTCGGCGGAGAAGAAGCATCTTCGATCGGGAAAGTAATGTTGAAAGTAACCTTCGAAGATGAAGATAGATCGATAACTCAGGAGACAGAGTTCATAGTCATAGACTCACCCAGCGAATACAACGCAATCTTCGGAAGACAAATCATAGTAGCTTTTGGAGCTGCAATCCATCACAATTACCTGATGATGAAGATACCTTCGGAACAAGGCCGTGAACGTCTCTCCATCCAAATCGAAGTTATCCCCCACCTCTCACCGAAAGATCCGCTGCAAACCCACATAAGTCCACATCATTTGGTAATCAGAGCAAGGTTTATCGGTGAGAGATTTCCCATTCTTCGTTGTTTTCATTTTCCTATTGTCCAGAAAAAGCCAACAAAAATACTAGTTTGTTTTCCGTTATCCTATAGACCTTTGAGCCTTTTGCTACTGCTGCTTAGTTAGGGTTTGTTGAGTTTTTGGTTGCATCGGTTTATGTCGAGTTGCTGGTCTTAGTTTTAGCCCTTTAGAGTTTCGAGTTCTTATCACGCGCGGTTTCGGACTGTAAAACAGTACCAACTTGCGACGGCCACCACGACCACATACGAACTCCGATTGGGGTGTTCTAGTGCTTCACGGAAAGCTTATCAAGTCTAGTTTCTAGTGGTTCTGGTCGTACATCAATATCTATTCGGAGTTGGTCGCAGTCACTGTTTTACTGCAGAGACCTTTTGCTGCAATCTCAGAAAAAAAAGTGTGTTGTGAATTGCTCATTTATTTTGCTTCCTTTGTTCCTATCATTTGTTTCTTAGGTTGACCCCAATAATAAATAAAAAAAAGAGTTGAAAAAAAAGAAAAGAGAAAAGAAAAGAAAGAAAGAAAGAAAAAGGAAAGATAAAAAAAAGAAGAAAAGAAAGAAAAGGGGCTGACCATTGTCTTACTTCTTTGTTCTCGGTGTGTGTGTGTTGTGGTTTCCTTTGTGTCTAGGGTCGCGTCTCTAGCATGGTCTAGTCTAGGACCGGCAACAGTACCACCGTTGAACAATTACTCAGCTTGCTTTTATACTAATGTGGTGCTAGTTTTTCCTTGTGCATTACTTTCAGCCCACCTACAGCTCCACATATTCGACTATAGCTTGAGAGGTTGGTTGCTGCGGCACCGATACACTTTCTTTCATGGTTGCCGACTTGTTGGTTGCCATCACCTCCTGTTGAGCAAGGTAAGAACTTGTAAGAGCTTGTTTAAGCAAGTTGAGATTGAGGGATTTTTACACCAGCCATATAATATTATTTCATACATAGGAGCATACATATTATTGTGTGTGTGTTTCTTGCTTTCTACTAATCATGGCAGGGGACACGGAGATTTTGGGGCCATCCATGTTGCATCCCAACATTGAGGACATCATTCAACACTTGCCTTCTTATAGTGGTGAGTCCTTTAACGCTAGAGCATATATTGATTGGGAGCTGAAAGTAGAGAACATATTTGATGAGCATGATCTAACGGAGAAAGAAAAGATTTATATTGCTTCTAGTGTTTTGACTGAAAATGCATTGCATGAATGGAAACGTATTTGTAGGCGCAACAAAGTTCCACAATCTTGGCAAGACTTCAAACTTCATTTTAGAGATGCTTTTATTTCTGAATATCATGTTGATAAATTGCTTGGCAAATTAGACTATTTGAAACAGGGTAGTAGGACTGTCAAAGAATATTTCCATGAGTTTAAAATTTGTATCATATTTGGTGGATTTGATGGTTCTCAAGAAGATGTCATGAATAGGTTCATGAGAGGGCTTAATTCTGAAATTAGAACAATGCTCAGTTCTAAAACTTGTAGCCATGTTTCTCTCTTGTTTTATCTTGCACTCAAAGTTGAACAACATATTTTATTGTCTTCAAATGCTTGTAAAACTGAAGTGTTGCCCGCTATTCCGTTTTCTACTTTGACTAACATTGGGCAGAATAATAATGATTTGGTTGAACACCCATCAAAGGAAGTGGATGAAAAATGTATGTTGGTTTGTGCTGAAACCGAACATGTTAATGAAGAGGCACTTGCTCTAACTTTGCCTCGATGTGAATCTATTTCTTTGGTGCTAAATATATCCACTACTCATGCTAATTTAGAGCAATCATTAGTGGAACCTACTGCTGAATTTCCTTTGTTACAAGATGATTATATTGTAGCTTGTGACAAAGAAGAGTTGTGTGATGATGCTTCACTTATATCTACAACACAACTTGTGCATGAAAGTGCTTCACTTATATCTGCTGCTCATGATAAACATGCTGAAATTAGACGTTTTCATTGCATTGATAGTAAAGAACAAGAGCTGAAAATTGTATCTTCTTCGAATTGTTTTGGTTATATCGAATTTGATTTTCTTTGTGACCTGAATCGTTTAGGGGAGGATTTATTTCAGAAATCTGGGTTGCAATGTCTTGATTATTGTTCTTTTCATGCAATTGGCAAATATGATGAAAATGATAAATACATGGTGCATCGCTTATATATCTGTTCAGATTTAAAAACACCTTTAATGGACTCCATGAATGATCAAATGACGACTTGCATTCACGCTAACATGAACATATCTAGTTTCTCTTCTATTGGATACAAGTTGCAGGTCAATTTTCAAGAAAGGGAGCAATCCTTGCTGGAATGTACTATGCTGGAAGTTCAAGAATTATATTTGAGTGAACGTGATAAAATCTTATGCCTGAATTTCAACCATGATGTCAAACCGAGGACGGTTTGCAGTCAAGAAAGGGAGAATGATGAGGACATGACTCGTACAAATACAACCAACACTCCTCTAATGGACAGGCAAGATTCAATCCCAAGAGCTAGAGCACGACAGGCAATTTTATTGGTGAGCTCGTTTCTAATGCCGTCTTTGTATGGTTTTGAGAATATATTGATACTTAATAAATTAATTATTGTTAGGAACCATGGAGATGATGAAGAGGCAGCTGGAGAGGTACTTGGAGGCGTGGAGGGCCGGCAAGAAGTGCAAATAAACTTTGAGGCCCAATCCAAGTCGGTTTCGAGTTCGTTTCGGACTCCAGGACCAGTACGCACTAAAACGGTTGCCCAGATCTCATACGGGCTCGGATTTGGACGTTCTTTATATGGACGGAAAGATAAGAAGATCACCTTTCCAATGCCTCCTGTCTCATGCCTAAATTCATCCGGAGGCGTCGGGAATCGTCGAAACAAGTTGACGTCCAGAATCTGTCTCGGTGTTGTGCCGCCGTTATTTGGCCTTTGGGCTTGTATCTCGTGTGAGCCCATTAGGGGGTGCGTCCAGGGGTCCTAGCACGACCCTAAAGTCTTCATAAACAGCCGCCGCCACACCATTAGGGTTTGGGTTTTGATTGATTGTAAGTTTAGCCATTGCTACTTCCTTGTAGACGCGTGTGTCGACTAGACCATCCGTTCTACTTGATTCGGAACCCCACCTTTGTGAATTCAGTTACTTGTTTACCTTGTTCTTGCTTGTTCTTCGATTGCTTGCAGGAATTACCCTCGTGGTTTGGTTGATCGTGCTCCACAAGATCGTGAACAACCGCTGGAGTTGGTGTATCGGTTGCTAAGGCGCAGCCTTGCTGGTTGTAGTCGGGCCGTGAACGTCTCTCCATCCAAATCGAAGTTACCCCCCACCTCTCACCGAAAGATCCGCTGCAACCGCACATAAGTCCACATCAGCATCGACAACCTTCGAGGGCTTCGCCAGAACCAGAACGTTTCCATCAACCGTTGGAGGGCTTCGATCCGTCCCATCAAGACCTTTGATCCCCCAACATTTGGCGCCGTCCATGGGATCGAACCCACGATGAAAAGAAAACAAGACTACCATCAGGCAAAAGCTGCGAAGGTAAAAACAGAACAGGAGGGATGGAAGCATTCAACCATCCGTTTCACAACAGACGACAGCAGAGTCTCCGATTATCCACATACAGACGTCTTCGTGATCAAAGCCGACATCGAAGGGTATATGGTTCATAGAATCATGATTGACAATGGAAGCTCAGAAAATATCATCTTCAAAGATACTTTGATACGCATGCAAATCAACAACCATGAAAATGCCAGCAAAACAACGCTGAAGGATTTCGGCGGAGAAGAAGCATCTTCGATCGGGAAAGTAATGTTGAAAGTAACCTTCGAAGATGAAGATAGATCGATAACTCAGGAGACAGAGTTCATAGTCATAGACTCACCCAGCGAATACAACGCAATCTTCGGAAGACAAATCATAGTAGCTTTTGGAGCTGCAATCCATCACAATTACCTGATGATGAAGATACCTTCGGAACAAGGCACCATCAGCATATGCTGTAACCCCTTCAGACCAAGAAGTGGCAAAGAAGACAACTCAAAAGAGAATGAACACGAAGGCCGTCAAGCGAAGGCAGAACAAGCAAAGCTAGAACCTTCAAGCGAAGTTGAAGAAGTAATCTTATGGCCCAAGAAACCAGAAAGAATGGTCAAGATAGGAAAGAGTCTGTCTAAAAACGAAAGAGAACAGATAATCAGGTTCTTGAAACAAAACTCTGACATATTCGCATGGTCATCACAAGACATCACAGGAGTCAAAAGAGAGACAATCCAGCACGAGTTAAAAGTCAATCCAAAAATAAGACCCTTCGCAGACAAAATCAGAAAGGCGTCGGAAGAGAAGAAGGTAGCCGCAACAAACGAAGTGAACAAATTGCTAAAATCCGGTGTTATAAGACCAACAATATTCTCGAGCTGGTTATCCAATGTCGTTCTCGTCAAAAAGAAGACCGGAGAGTGGAGAATGTGCATTGACTTCACAAGGCTAAACAAAGCATGCCCTAAAGACAACTTCCCGCTGGACCGAATCGATACAATTACTGATTCGGTAGCCGGTTGTCAATTGCTAAGTTTCTTAGATGCGTATTTAGGCTATCACCAGATTCATATGGCGAAGGAAGACGAAGAAAAGACAGCCTTCATCACCTACGATGGAACTTTCTGCTTCGTAAGAATGCCATTTGGCCTTCGGAACGCGGGAGCAACATTCGCCAGACTCGTGAAGATGATTTTCGAAGACCAACTAGGAAGAAATGTTGAAGCATACGTAGACGACATAGTTGTAAAGACAATAGAAAGGGCTGACCATTTAAAAGACCTAGATGAGACCTTCGAAAATCTGAGAAAGCACAATGTAAAGCTGAACCCAGCAAAATACGTCTTCGGAGTTGAATCAGGCAAATTACTGGGATTCATGGTCTCCCAACGAGGGATCGAAGCTAACAAGAAGAAGATCGAAGCTATACCGGACCTCGCCCCACCAAAATGTCTAAAAGATGTGCAGAGACTAGCTGGAAGGCTTAACTCTCTAAGCAGATTCATTCCGAAACTGGCGGAACGAACTAATCCTATTTTCAAAGCACTCCGAGCGAAGGAAAAATTTCAATGGGGATCTGAACAACAAGAAGCCTTCGAAGGCATAAAAAGAGCCCTTACAGAATTAACTTCTCTGGCCAGCCCAAAACCAAGGGAAGACCTGCTCCTATACATTGCAGCTTCGGTATCGGCCGTAAGTGCAGTACTTGTTCAAGAACACAGCGATGAAAAAGTTCAAAAACCTGTGTACTTCGTCTCCGAAGCCCTGTCGGGAGCAAAGCTGTTCTACTCAGAAATAGAAAAGATGGCCTACGCAGTGATCATGGCTTCAAGGAAATTGAAACATTATTTCAGTGATAGGAAAATAATAATTCCAACCTCTTTCCCCCTTCGGGACACACTGCGAAGCAGGGAAGCGATTGGACGAATAGGAAAATGGTCAACAGAATTGGCGCCCTTCGACATCGAGTTCAAAGCAAGAACAGCCATCAAGGCAGCAACTCTTGCAGATTTCATAGCAGAATGGATCCCTCCTACTCCCGAAGCCTCTATCCAAACCGAAGAATCTTGCTGGACAATATTCAATGACGGTGCATGGGGAGCAACAGGAGCCGGAGCCGCGGCGGTAATAACATCACCTTCGGGAATCAAATTAAGATATGCTGTCAAGTTAGACTTTCAGTCAACCAACAATATTGCAGAATACGAAGGAGTATTATTGGGGCTTCGCAAAGCAAAGGCATTGGTGTAAGAAGAGTGCTCATTAGTACAGATTCCGAAGTAGTAGCAAATCAAGTCGAAAACAATTACAAGACGAAGGACCAAGAACTGATCAAGTATCATAAAGCGGTCATGAAAATGCAAAAATATTTCAAAGGTTTCACTGTGCAAAGCCTAAAGAGAAATCTGAATCAAGAAGCAGATGCTATAGCGAAGGCCGCCGCTAAAGGCAAAGGTCTCCCTCCAGACGTTTTCTTCGAAATTCTAAACAAATCAACCGCCGAAGAATCAGCAAGAAGAGTTCACCACCTCTTCCAGAAATGGGAAGATTGGAGGGCTCCGATAATAGCCCACCTTAATAATCAGTATGAACCTCAAGACGAAGCCGAGGAAAAGAGAATAGCGCAAAAGGCAAGAAATTACAAATTAATCGAAGGCCAACTATACAAAGGAGGAGTCTGTCAGGCCTGGTTGCGATGCATTCTACCAGAAGACGGAAAACAACTCCTTCATGAAATACATTCTGGCATGTGTGGATCTCATATCGCATCAAGGCCTCTTGTCGCGAAGGTATACAGAATGGGTTTCTACTGGCCAACGGCCACCAAGGACGCAGAAGAAATAGTCAAGAAATGCACTGAATGCCAATTCTTCGCAAGACATCAGCGAAGCCTGGCAGCAGAAGTACAGCTAATGCAACCCATTTGGCCATTCTACCAATGGGGCATCGATATAGTTGGAAAACTACCGGCAGCTCCAGGAAATCTCCAGTACACCTTCGTCGCAATGGATTACTTCTCAAAGTGGATCGAGTTCAGAGCAGTAGCTTCGATCACTTCAGAAAACATGAAAAAATTTGTCTGGCAAACGATAATCTGCAGATTCGGAGTACCTAAAAAGATGGTAGTGGACAACGGGAAACAGTTTGACAGTCATCTGTTCACAGAATTCTGCGAATCGTTGGGAATAAACTTACGCTTCGCATCATTATATCACCCTCAATCAAATGGAGCTGTCGAGAGTGCAAATAAAAGAATATTCGAAGCAGTACAAAAGAGGCTGCTCACATCAAAAGGAATGCAGGAGCTTCACTCAGTACTCTGGTCGTTAAGAACAACTCCATCCACATCAACTGGTTTCAGTCCTTTCAAGTTACTCTTCGGAGAAGAAGCAATGACACCAGAAGAAATTCAAAACAAGTCACTTCGAAGCCTAGCAGGAAACTCTGATGAGTCAACTATAACTTCAAAGGAAAGCTTGGAAGAAGTTCGCAACGATGCTGTTCTCAACCTTCAGAAATATGAAGAAGAAACCCTAAAATGGAAAAACAAAAACATCAGACCGAAGGGAATAAGAGATGGGGATCTGGTACTTCGGCGAAAGCCAAACGAGAAGACTGTGGGAAAACTACAGAGCAAATGGGAAGGGCCATTCATAGCGAAGGCGACTGTAAACGAAAGAGCCTTCAGACTGCTAAGCTCCGAAGGAGAGGAAGTTAGCCACACATGGAATGTAGAAAAGCTGAAAAAATATCATGTATAAAAGAAAAACCGGCCTGTACTCTTTTCCTTGCAAAAGGGGATCCCTCCGAAGGGAGCAAGGTTTTTAACGAGGCAGGACCGAGGAATACAATCTCTTCCCCTCCAACAAGACGTTCTTCGCGTTTACTGTCCTAAAAGACAAAATTGAACATACGACATCCCCTAAAAAAGGGAAGAAAAAGTCATCAAAAGCTAAAAGTCGAAGGTCAGGCGTTAAAAGCCAATAACCTTCGATCGCGTCCAAAAGGACATGAAAAATAAAAAAAAAGTAAAAATCGAAGGACAAAGCGCCAAAAAGCTTACACCGAAGACATCACCTATGAATAAGGTTTATAGTTGAACAAGTACACGGCAAGGGAGATAGCGAAGGCCAAGCCACACCCACATAAAGCAACCGAAGCCGCCCGGAACTACGTGAAGGACAGGCGAAGCAAAACGGAAAGAACAGACGGCGCAAGAGCACAAAGTTGTTAACCTAAAAGCCATGTTAAAGCAGCCAAGGGCACACTTGTAAATATCATCATCTCACCCCCTATAAATATGGAGGGAGATGATCATGTAATGACATCTGTTTTTCGGGCCACGAGCCAAAGGAGGAATCATTTGCACCGTATTCAGACCTCTCTAATCACTCGACCCCTTCGCCCGGCACCGCGGGTGAAGGAGGGCTTCGCACAACTAAACTGCAGGGAACCTGAGCAAGAACCCCTTCGTCCGGCATCGCGGACCATAAAAGAGGGCTTCGCTCCAACCAGAAGGCAACGACGACGAGCGAGGAAGGCTTCGCGAGGTGATTCGAAGGCATCGACAACCTTCGAGGGCTTCGCCAGAACCAGAACGTTTCCATCAACCGTTGGAGGGCTTCGATCCGTCCCATCAAGACCTTCGATCCCCCAACAACATGTGCTGATGTGTTTGATGTAATTGGATGGTTCCCATGGGAAAATACTCAAAAAATGTGAGTTTAGTTGCAGACTTGTTAAACCGGGCAGTTCTGGAGCTCTTCGGGTGACTGCAGTGCTTTTTCGTGCAAAACGGATCGAGGAGCGCTTGTTTTAACTTGTGCTGATGTGTTTGATGTAATTGGATGGTTCCCATGGGAAAATACTAAAAAATGTGAGTTTAGTTGCAAACTTTTGAAACCGGGCAGTTCTGGAGCTCTTCGAGTGACTGCAGTGCTTTTTCTTGCAAAACGTATCGAGGACGCTTGTTTTGACTTGTGCTGATGTGTTTGATGTAATTGGATGGTTCCTAGGGGAAAATACTCAAAAATGTGAGTTTAGTTGCAAACTTTTCAAACCGGCCTATTCAGGTGACTGCAGTGCTTTTCTGCAAAACGGATCGAGGAACCCTTGTTTTAAGTTGTTATGATGTGTTTGATGTAATTGGATGCTTACCATGGGAAAACACTCAAAAAGGTAAGTTTAGTTGCAAACTTGTCAAACCGGGCAGTTCTGGAGCTCTTCGGGTGACTGCAGTGCTTTTTCGTGCAAAACGTATCGAGGACGCTTGTTTTGACTTGTTATGATGTGTTTGATGTAATTGGATGGTTCCCATGGGAAAATACTCAAAAATGTGAGTTTAGTTGCAGACTTGTCAAACCGGGCAGTTCTGGAGCTCTTCGGGTGACTGCAGTGTTTTTTCGTGCAAAACGGATCGAGGAGCGCTTGTTTTAACTTGTGCTGATGTGTTTGATGTAATTGGATGGTTCCCATGGGAAAACACTCAGAAATGTGAGTTTAGTTGCAAACTTTTCAAACCGGGCAGTTCTGGAGCTGTTCGGGTAACTGCAGTGCTTTTCTGTAAAATGGTTCAAGGAACCCTTGTTTTCAGTTGTTATGATGTGTTTGATGTACTTGGATGCTTACCATGGGAAAAGACTCAAAAAGGTAAGTTTAGTTGCAAACTTGTCAAACCGGGCAGTTCTGGAGTCGTTCGGGTGACTGCTGTGCTGTTTCGTGCAAAACGTATCAAGGACGCTTGTTTTGACTTGTGCTGATGTGTTTGATGTAATTGGATGGTTCCCATGGGAAAATACTAAAAAATGTGAGTTTAGTTGCAGACTTGTCAAACGGGGCAGTTCTTGAGTCGTTCGGGTGACTGCATTGCTTTTTCGTGCAAAACGGATCGAGGAGTACTTGTTTTGACTTGTTATGATGTGTTTGATGTAATTGGATGGTTCCCATGGGAAAATACTCAAAAATGTGAGTTTAGTTGCAAACTTTCCAACCCGGGCAGTTCTGGAGCTGTTCGGGTAACTGCAGTGCTTTTCTGTAAAATGGATCGAGGAACCCTTGTTTTTAGTTGTTATGATGTGTTTGATGTAATTGGATGCTTACCATGGGAAAACACTCAAAAAGGTAAGTTTAGTTGCAAATTTTGTCAAACCGGGCAGTCCTGGAGCTGTTCGGGTGACTGCGGTGCCTTTTTCGTGTAAACGTATCGAGACGCTTGTTTTGACTTGTTACGATGTGTTTGATGTAATTGGATGGTTCCCATGGGAAAACACTAAAAAATGTGAGTTTAGTTGCAAACTTTTCAAACCGGGCAGTTCTGGAGCTCTTCGAGTGACTGCAGTGCTTTTTCTTGCAAAACGTATCGAGGACGCTTGTTTTGACTTGTGCTGATGTGTTTGATGTAATTGGATGGTTCCCATGGGAAAACACTAAAAAATGTGAGTTTAGTTGCCAACTTTTCGAACCGGGCAGTTCTGGAGCTGTTCGGGTAATTGCAGTGCTTTTTCATGCAAAACGTATCGAGGACGCTAGTTTTGACTTGTTATGATGTGCTTAATGTAATTGGATGGATCCCAAGGGAAAGTACTCAAGAAATGTGAGTTTAGTTGCAAACTTGTCAAACCGGGCAGTTCTAGAGTCGTTCGGGTGACTGCTGTGCTTTTTCGTGCAAAACGTATCGAGGTCGCTTGTTTTGACATGTGCTGATGTGTTTGATGTAATTGGATGGTTCCCATGGGAAAATACTCAAAAATGTGAGTTTAGTTGCAGACTTGTTAAACCGGGCAGTTCTGGAGCTCTTCGGGTGACTGCAGTGCTTTTTCGTGCAAAACGTATCGAGGACGCTTGTTTTGACTTGTTATGATGTGTTTGATGTAATTGGATGGTTTCCATGGGAAAATACTAAAAAATGTGAGTTTAGTTGCAGACTTGTCAAACCGGGCAGTTCTGGAGCTCTTCGGGTGACTGCAGTGCTTTTTCTTGCAAAACGTATCGAGGACGCTTGTTTTGACTTGTGCTGATGTGTTTGATGTAATTGGATGGTTCCCATGGGAAAACACTAAAAAATGTGAGTTTAGTTGCAAACTTTTCAAACTGGGCAGTTCTGGAGCTGTTCGGGTAATTGCAGTGCTTTTTCGTGCAAAACGTATCGAGGACGCTAGTTTTGACTTGTTATGATGTGCTTGATGTAATTGGATGCTTACCATGGGAAAACACTCAAAAAGGTAAGTTTAGTTGCAAACTTGTCAAACCGGGCAGTTCTGGAGCTCTTCGGGTGACTGCAGTGCTTTTTCGTGCAAAACATATCGAGGACGCCTGTTTTGACTTGTTATGATGTGTTTGATGTAATTGGATGGTTCCCATGGGAAAATACTAAAAAATGTGAGTTTAGTTGCAGACTTGTCAAACCGGGCAGTTCTGGATCTCTTCGGGTGACTGCAGTGTTTTTTCCTGCAAAACGGATCGAGGAGCGCTTGTTTTAACTTGTGCTGATGTGTTTGATGTAATTGGATGGTTCCCATGGGAAAATACTAAAAAATGTGAGTTTAGTTGCAATCTTTTCAAACCGGGCAGTTCTGGAGCTCTTCGAGTGACTGCAGTGCTTTTTCTTGCAAAACGTATCGAGGACGCTTGTTTTCACTTGTGCTGATGTGTTTGATGTAATTGGATGGTTCCCAGGGGAGAATACTAAAAAATGTGAGTTTTGTTGCAAACTTTTCAAACCGGCCTGTTCAGGTGACTGCAGTGCTGTTCTGCAAAACGGATCGAGGAACCCTTGTTTTAAGTTGTTATGATGTGTTTGATGTAATTGGATGCTTACCATGGGAAAACACTCAAAAAGGTAAGTTTAGTTGCAAACTTGTCAAACCGGGCAGTTCTGGAGCTGTTCGGGTAATTGCAGTGCTTTTTCGTGCAAAACGTATCGAGGACGCTAGTTTTGACTTGTTATGATGTGTTTGATGTAATTGGATGCCTCCCATGGGAAAATACTCAAAAAATGTGAGTTTAGTTGCAAACTTGTCAAACCGGGCAGTTCTGTAGTCGTTCTGGTGCTGCTGTGCTTTTTCGTGCAAAACGGATCGAGGAGTACTTGTTTTGACTTGTTATGATGTATTTGATGTAATTCGATGGTTCCCATGGAAAAACACTCATAAATGTGAGTTTGGTTGCAAACTGCTCAAACCGGGCACTTCTGGAGCTCTTCGGGTGACTGCTGTGGTTTTTCATGCGAAACGTATCGAGGTCGCTTGTTTTGACCTGTGCTGATGTGTTTGATGTAATTGGATGCTTACCATGGGAAAACACTCAAAAAAGTAAGTTTAGTTGCAAACTTGTCAAACCGGGCAGGTCTGGAGCTCTTCGGGTGACTGCAGTGCTTTTTCGTGCAAAACGTATTGAGGACGCCTGTTTTGACTTGTTATGATGTGTTTGATGTAATTGGATGCCCATGGGAGAATACTCAAAAATGTGAGTTTAGTTGCAGACTTGTCAAACCGGGCAGTTCTGGAGCTCTTCGGGTGACTGCAGTGTTTTTTCGTGCAAAACGGATCGAGGAGCGCTTGTTTTAACTTGTGCTGATGTGTTAGATGTAATTGGATGGTTCCCATGGGAAAACACTCAGAAATGTGAGTTTAGTTGCAAACTTTTCAAACCGGGCAGTTCTGGAGCTTTTCGGGTAACTGCAGTGCTTTTCTGTAAAATGGATCGAGGAACCCTTGTTTTCCGTTGTTATGTTGTGTTTGATGTAATTGGATGCTTACCATGGGAAAACACTCAAAAAGGTAAGTTTAGTTGCAAACTTTTCAAACCGGGCAGTTCTGGAGCTGTTCGGGTAATTGTAGTGCTTTTTCGTGCAAAATGTATCGAGGACGCTAGTTTTGACTTGTTATGATGTGTTTGATGTAATTGGATGGTTCCCATGGGAAAATACTCAAAAAATGTGAGTTTAGTTGCAAACTTTTCAAAACGGGCAGTTCTGTAGTCGTTCTGGTGCTGCTGTGCTTTTTCGTGCAAAACGGATCGAGGAGTACTTGTTTTGACTTGTTATGATGTGTTTGATGTAATTGGATGCTTCCCATGGAAAAACACTCATAAATGTGAGTTTAGTTGCAAACTGCTCAAACCGGGCAGTTCTGGAGCTCTACGGGTGACTACAGTGCTTTTTCATGCAAAACGTATCGAGGTCGCTTGTTTTGACATGTGCTGATGTGTTTGATGTAATTGGATGGTTCCCATGGGAAAATACTCAAAAATGTGAGTTTAGTTGCAAACTTGTCAAACGGGGCAGTTCTTGAGTCGTTCGGGTGACTGCATTGCTTTTTCGTGCAAAACGGATCGAGGAGTACTTGATTTGACTTGTTATGATGTGTTTGATGTAATTGGATGGTTCCCATGGGAAACCACTCAAAAATGTGAATTTAGATGCAAAGTTGTCAAACCGGGCAGTTCTGGAGCTGTTAGGGTGACTTCAGTCCTTTTTCTGCAAAACGGATCGAGGAGCCCTTTTTTTAACTTGTTATGATGTGTTTGATGTAATTGGATGCTTGCCATGGGAAAACACACAAAAAAGTAAGTTTACTTGCAAACTTGTCAAACCGGGCAGTTCTCGAGCTGTTCGGGTGACTGCAGTGCTTTTTTGTGCAAAACGTATCGAGGACGCTTGTTTTGACTTGATATGATGTATTTGATGTAATTGGATGGTTCCCATGGGAAAATACTCAAAAATGTGAGTTTAGTTGCAAACTTGTCAAACGGGGCAGTTCTTGAGTCGTTCGGGTGACTGCATTGCTTTTTCGTGCAAAACGGATCGAGGAGTACTTGATTTGACTTGTTATGATGTGTTTGATGTAATTGGATGGTTCCCATGGGAAACCACTCAAAAATGTGAATTCAGATGCAAAGTTGTCAAACCGGGCAGTTCTGGAGCTGTTAGGGTGACTTCAGTCCTTTTTCTGCAAAACGGATCGAGGAGCCCTTTTTTTAACTTGTTATGATGTGTTTGATGTAATTGGATGCTTGCCATGGGAAAACACACAAAAAAGTAAGTTTACTTGCAAACTTGTCAAACCGGGCAGTTCTCGAGCTGTTCGGGTGACTGCAGTGCTTTTTTGTGCAAAACGTATCGAGGACGCTTGTTTAGACTTGTTATGATGTATTTGATGTAATTGGATGGTTCCTATGGGAAAATACTGAAAAATGTGAGTTTAGTTGCAAACTTGTCAAACAGGGCAGTTCTTGAGTCGTTCGGGTGACTGCATTGCTTTTTCGTGCAAAACGGATCGAGGAGTACTTATTTTGACTTGTTATGATGTGTTTGATGTAACTGGATGGTTCCCATAGGAAAATACTCAAAAATGTGAGTTTAGTTGCAAACTTTTCAAACCGGGCTGTTCGGGTGAGTGCAGTGCTTTTCTGCAAAATGGATTGAGGAACCCTTGTTTTAAGTTGTTATGATGTGTTTGATGTAATTGGATGCTTACCATGGGAAAACACTCAAAAAGGTAAGTTTAGTTGCAAACTTGTCAAACTGGGCAGTTCTGGAGCTCTTCGGTTGACTGCAGTGCTTTTTTGTGCAAAACGGATCGAGGAGTACTTGTTTTGACTTGTTATGATGTGTTTGATGTAATTGGATGGTTCCCATGGGAAAACACTAAAAAATGTGAGTTTAGTTGCAAACTTGTCAAACCGGGAAGTTCTCGAGCTCTCCGGGTGACTGCAGTCCTTTTTCGTGCATAACGGATCGAGGAGTACTTGTTTTGACTTGTTATAATGTGTTTGATGTACTTGGATGGTTCCCATGAGAAAACACTCAAAAATGTGAGTTTAGTTGCAAACTTTTCAAACCGGGCTGTTCGGGTGACTGCAGTGCTTTTTCGTGCAAAACGTATCGAGGACGCTTGTTTTGACTTGTTATGATGTGTTTGATGTAATTAGATGGTTCCCATGGGAAAATACTCAAAAATGTGAGTTTAGTTGCAAACTTGTCAAACGGGGCAGTTCTTGAGTCGTTCGGGTGACTGCATTGCTTTTTCGTGCAAAACGGATCGAGGAGTACTTGTTTTGACTTGTTATGATGTGTTTGATGTAATTGGATGGTTCCCATGGGAAAATACTCAAAAATGTGAGTTTAGTTCCAAACTTTTCAAACCGGGCTGTTCGGGTGACTGCAGTGCTTTTCTGCAAAATGGATCGAGGAACCCTTGTTTTAAGTTGTTATCATGTGTTTGATGTAATTGGATGCTTACCATGGGAAAACACTCAAAGTGGAAAGTTTAGTTGCAAACTTGTCAAACTGGGCAGTTCTGGAGCTGTTCGGGTGAATGTAGTGCTTTTTCGTGCAAAACGTATCGAGGACGCTTGTTTTGACTTGTTATGATGTGTTTGATGTAATTGGATGGTTCCCATGGGAAAATACTCAAAAATGTGAGTTTAGTTGCAAACTTGTCAAACGGGGCAGTTCTTGAGTCGTTCGGGTGACTGCATTGCTTTTTCGTGCAAAACGGATCGAGGAGTACTTATTTTGACTTGTTATGATGTGTTTGATGTAACTGGATGGTTCCCATAGGAAAATACTCAAAAATGTGAGTTTAGTTGCAAACTTTTCAAACCGGGCTGTTCGGGTGAGTGCAGTGCTTTTCTGCAAAATGGATTGAGGAACCCTTGTTTTAAGTTGTTATGATGTGTTTGATGTAATTGGATGCTTACCATGGGAAAACACTCAAAAAGGTAAGTTTAGTTGCAAACTTGTCAAACTGGGCAGTTCTGGAGCTCTTCGGTTGACTGCAGTGCTTTTTTGTGCAAAACGGATCGAGGAGTACTTGTTTTGACTTGTTATGATGTGTTTGATGTAATTGGATGGTTCCCATGGGAAAACACTAAAAAATGTGAGTTTAGTTGCAAACTTGTCAAACCGGGAAGTTCTCGAGCTCTCCGGGTGACTGCAGTCCTTTTTCGTGCATAACGGATCGAGGAGTACTTGTTTTGACTTGTTATAATGTGTTTGATGTACTTGGATGGTTCCCATGAGAAAACACTCAAAAATGTGAGTTTAGTTGCAAACTTTTCAAACCGGGCTGTTCGGGTGACTGCAGTGCTTTTTCGTGCAAAACGTATCGAGGACGCTTGTTTTGACTTGTTATGATGTGTTTGATGTAATTAGATGGTTCCCATGGGAAAATACTCAAAAATGTGAGTTTAGTTGCAAACTTGTCAAACGGGGCAGTTCTTGAGTCGTTCGGGTGACTGCATTGCTTTTTCGTGCAAAACGGATCGAGGAGTACTTGTTTTGACTTGTTATGATGTGTTTGATGTAATTGGATGGTTCCCATGGGAAAATACTCAAAAATGTGAGTTTAGTTCCAAACTTTTCAAACCGGGCTGTTCGGGTGACTGCAGTGCTTTTCTGCAAAATGGATCGAGGAACCCTTGTTTTAAGTTGTTATCATGTGTTTGATGTAATTGGATGCTTACCATGGGAAAACACTCAAAGTGGAAAGTTTAGTTGCAAACTTGTCAAACTGGGCAGTTCTGGAGCTGTTCGGGTGAATGTAGTGCTTTTTCGTGCAAAACGTATCGAGGACGCTTGTTTTGACTTGTTATGATGTGTTTGATGTAATTGGATGGTTCCCATGGGAAAATACTAAAAAATGTGAGTTTAGTTGCAAACTTGTCAAACGGGGCAGTTCTTGAGTCGTTCGGGTGACTGCATTGCTTTTTCGTGCAAAACGGATCGAGGAGTACTTGATTTGACTTGTTATGATGTGTTTGATGTAATTGGATGGTTCCCATGGGAAACCACTCAAAAATGTGAATTTAGATGCAAAGTTGTCAAACCGGGCAGTTCTGGAGCTGTTAGGGTGACTTCAGTCCTTTTTCTGCAAAACGGATCGAGGAGCCCTTTTTCTAACTTGTTATGATGTGTTTGATGTAATTGGATGCTTGCCATGGGAAAACACACAAAAAAGTAAGTTTACTTGCAAACTTGTCAAACCGGGCAGTTCTCGAGCTGTTCGGGTGACTGCAGTGCTTTTTTGTGCAAAACGTATCGAGGACGCTTGTTTTGACTTGATATGATGTATTTGATGTAATTGGATGGTTCCCATGGGAAAATAATCAAAAATGTGAGTTTAGTTGCAAACTTGTCAAACCGGGCAGTTCTGGAGCTCTTCGGGTGACTGCAGTGCTTTTTTGTGCAAAACGGATCGAGGAGTACTTGTTTTGACTTGTTATGATGTGTTTGATGTAATTGGATGCTTGCCATGGGAAAACACACAAAAAAGTAAGTTTACTTGCAAACTTGTCAAACCGGGCAGTTCTCGAGCTGTTCGGGTGACTGCAGTGCTTTTTTGTGCAAAACGTATCGAGGACGCTTGTTTTGACTTGATATGATGTATTTGATGTAATTGGATGGTTCCCATGGGAAAATACTCAAAAATGTGAGTTTAGTTGCAAACTTGTCAAACCGGGCAGTTCTGGAGCTCTTCGGGTGACTGCAGTGCTTTTTTGTGCAAAACGGATCGAGGAGTACTTGTTTTGACTTGTTATGATGTGTTTGATGTAATTGGATGGTTCCCATGGGAAAATACTGAAAAATGTGAGTTTAGTTGCAAACTTGTCAAACAGGGCAGTTCTTGAGTCGTTCGGGTGACTGCATTGCTTTTTCGTGCAAAACGGATCGAGGAGTACTTATTTTGACTTGTTATGATGTGTTTGATGTAACTTGATGGTTCCCATAGGAAAATACTCAAAAATGTGAGTTTAGTTGCAAACTTTTCAAACCGGGCTGTTCGGGTGAGTGCAGTGCTTTTCTGCAAAATGGATTGAGGAACCCTTGTTTTAAGTTGTTATGATGTGTTTGATGTAATTGGATGCTTACCATGTGAAAACACTCAAAAAGGTAAGTTTAGTTGCAAACTTGTCAAACTGGGCAGTTCTGGAGCTCTTCGGTTGACTGCAGTGCTTTTTTGTGCAAAACGGATCGAGGAGTACTTGTTTTGACTTGTTATGATGTGTTTGATGTAATTGGATGGTTCCCATGGGAAAACACTAAAAAATGTGAGTTTAGTTGCAAACTTGTCAAACCGGGAAGTTCTCGAGCTCTCCGGGTGACTGCAGTCCTTTTTCGTGCATAACGGATCGAGGAGTACTTGTTTTGACTTGTTATAATGTGTTTGATGTACTTGGATGGTTCCCATGAGAAAACACTCAAAAATGTGAGTTTAGTTGCAAACTTTTCAAACCGGGCTGTTCGGGTGACTGCAGTGCTTTTTCGTGCAAAACGTATCGAGGACGCTTGTTTTGACTTGTTATGATGTGTTTGATGTAATTAGATGGTTCCCATGGGAAAATACTCAAAAATGTGAGTTTAGTTGCAAACTTGTCAAACGGGGCAGTTCTTGAGTCGTTCGGGTGACTGCATTGCTTTTTCGTGCAAAACGGATCGAGGAGTACTTGTTTTGACTTGTTATGATGTGTTTGATGTAATTGGATGGTTCCCATGGGAAAATACTCAAAAATGTGAGTTTAGTTCCAAACTTTTCAAACCGGGCTGTTCGGGTGACTGCAGTGCTTTTCTGCAAAATGGATCGAGGAACCCTTGTTTTAAGTTGTTATGATGTGTTTGATGTAATTGGATGCTTACCATGGGAAAACACTCAAAGTGGAAAGTTTAGTTGCAAACTTGTCAAACTGGGCAGTTCTGGAACTGTTCGGGTGAATGTAGTGCTTTTTCGTGCAAAACGTATCGAGGACGCTTGTTTTGACTTGTTATGATGTGTTTGATGTAATTGGATGGTTCCCATGGGAAAATACTCAAAAATGTGAGTTTAGTTGCAAACTTGTCAAACGGGGCAGTTCTTGAGTCGTTCGGGTGACTGCATTGCTTTTTCGTGCAAAACGGATCGAGGAGTACTTGATTTGACTTGTTATGATGTGTTTGATGTAATTGGATGGTTCCCATGGGAAACCACTCAAAAATGTGAATTTAGATGCAAAGTTGTCAAACCGGGCAGTTCTGGAGCTGTTAGGGTGACTTCAGTCCTTTTTCTGCAAAACGGATCGAGGAGCCCTTTTTTTAACTTGTTATGATGTGTTTGATGTAATTGGATGCTTGCCATGGGAAAACACACAAAAAAGTAAGTTTACTTGCAAACTTGTCAAACCGGGCAGTTCTCGAGCTGTTCGGGTGACTGCAGTGCTTTTTTGTGCTAAACGTATCGAGGACGCTTGTTTTGACTTGATATGATGTATTTGATGTAATTGGATGGTTCCCATGGGAAAATACTCAAAAATGTGAGTTTAGTTGCAAACTTGTCAAACCGGGCAGTTCTGGAGCTCTTCGGGTGACTGCAGTGCTTTTTTGTGCAAAACGGATCGAGGAGTACTTGTTTTGACTTGTTATGATGTGTTTGATGTAATTGGATGGTTCCCATGGGAAAATACTCAAAAATGTGAGTTTAGTTGCAAACTTGTCAAACAGGGCAGTTCTTGAGTCGTTCGGGTGACTGCATTGCTTTTTCGTGCAAAACGGATCGAGGAGTACTTATTTTGACTTGTTATGATGTGTTTGATGTAACTGGATGGTTCCCATAGGAAAATACTCAAAAATGTGAGTTTAGTTGCAAACTTTTCAAACCGGGCTGTTCGGGTGAGTGCAGTGCTTTTCTGCAAAATGGATTGAGGAACCCTTGTTTTAAGTTGTTATGATGTGTTTGATGTAATTGGATGCTTACCATGGGAAAACACTCAAAAAGGTAAGTTTAGTTGCAAACTTGTCAAACTGGGCAGTTCTGGAGCTCTTCGGTTGACTGCAGTGCTTTTTTGTGCAAAACGGATCGAGGAGTACTTGTTTTGACTTGTTATGATGTGTTTGATGTAATTGGATGGTTCCCATGGGAAAACACTAAAAAATGTGAGTTTAGTTGCAAACTTGTCAAACCGGGAAGTTCTCGAGCTCTCCGGGTGACTGCAGTCCTTTTTCGTGCATAACGGATCGAGGAGTACTTGTTTTGACTTGTTATAATGTGTTTGATGTACTTGGATGGTTCCCATGAGAAAACACTCAAAAATGTGAGTTTAGTTGCGAACTTTTCAAACCGGGCTGTTCGGGTGACTGCAGTGCTTTTTCGTGCAAAACGTATCGAGGACGCTTGTTTTGACTTGTTATGATGTGTTTGATGTAATTAGATGGTTCCCATGGGAAAATACTCAAAAATGTGAGTTTAGTTGCAAACTTGTCAAACGGGGCAGTTCTTGAGTCGTTCGGGTGACTACATTGCTTTTTCGTGCAAAACGGATCGAGGAGTACTTGTTTTGACTTGTTATGATGTGTTTGATGTAATTGGATGGTTCCCATGGGAAAATACTCAAAAATGTGAGTTTAGTTCCAAACTTTTCAAACCGGGCTGTTCGGGTGACTGCAGTGCTTTTCTGCAAAATGGATCGAGGAACCCTTGTTTTAAGTTGTTATGATGTGTTTGATGTAATTGGATGCTTACCATGGGAAAACACTCAAAGTGGAAAGTTTAGTTGCAAACTTGTCAAACTGGGCAGTTCTGGAGCTGTTCGGGTGAATGTAGTGCTTTTTCGTGCAAAACGTATCGAGGACGCTTGTTTTGACTTGTTATGATGTGTTTGATGTAATTGGATGGTTCCCATGGGAAAATACTCAAAAATGTGAGTTTAGTTGCAAACTTGTCAAACGGGGCAGTTCTTGAGTCGTTCGGGTGACTGCATTACTTTTTCGTGCAAAACGGATCGAGGAGTACTTGTTTTGACTTGTTATGATGTGTTTGATGTAATTGGATGGTTCCCATGGGAAAATACTCAAAAATATGAGTCTAGTTGCAAACTTTTCAAACCGGGCTGTTCGGGTGACTTCAGTGCATTTCTGCAAAATGGATCGAGGAACCCTTGTTTTAAATTGTTATGATGTGTTTGATGTAATTCGATGCTTACCATGGGAAAACACTAAAAAATGTGAGTTTAGTTGCAAACTTGTCAAATGGGGTAGTTCTTGAGTCGTTCGGGTGACTGCATTGCTTTTTCGTGCAAAACGGATCGAGGAGTACTTGATTTGACTTGTTATGATGTGTTTGATGTAATTGGATGGTTCCCATGGGGAACCACTCAAAAATGTGAATTTAGATGCAAAGTTGTCAAACCAGGCAGTTCTGGAGCTGTTAGGGTGACTTCAGTCCTTTTTCTGCAAAACGGATCGAGGAGCCCTTTTTTTAACTTGTTATGATGTGTTTGATGTAATTGGATGCTTGCCATGGGAAAACACACAAAAAAGTAAGTTTAGTTGCAAACTTGTCAAACCGGGCAGTTCTCGAGCTGTTCGGGTGACTGCAGTGCTTTTTTGTACAAAACGTATCGAGGACGCTTGTTTAGACTTGTTATGATGTATTTGATGTAATTGGATGGTTCCTATGGGAAAATACTCAAGAATGTGAGTTTAGTTGCAAACTTTTCAAACCGGGCTGTTCAGGTGAGTGCAGTGCTTTTCTGCAAAATGGATTGAGGAACCCTTGTTTTAAGTTGTTATGATGTGTTTGATGTAATTGGATGCTTACCATGGGAAAACACTCAAAAAGGTAAGTTTAGTTGCAAACTTGTCAAACTGGGCAGTTCTGGAGCTCTTCGGTTGACTGCAGTGCTTTTTTGTGCAAAACGGATCGAGGAGTACTTGTTTTGACTTGTTATGATGTGTTTGATGTAATTGGATGGTTCCCATGGGAAAACACTAAAAAATGTGAGTTTAGTTGCAAACTTGTCAAACCGGGAAGTTCTCGAGCTCTCCGGGTGACTGCAGTCCTTTTTCGTGCATAACGGATCGAGGAGTACTTGTTTTGACTTGTTATAATGTGTTTGATGTACTTGGATGGTTCCCATGGGAAAACACTCAAAAATGTGAGTTTAGTTGCAAACTTTTCAAACCGGGCTGTTCGGGTGACTGCAGTGCTTTTTCGTGCAAAACGTATCGAGGACGCTTGTTTTGACTTGTTATGATGTGTTTGATGTAATTAGATGGTTCCCATGGGAAAATACTCAAAAATGTGAGTTTAATTGCAAACTTGTCAAACGGGGCAGTTCTTGAGTCGTTCGGGTGACTGCATTGCTTTTTCGTGCAAAACGGATCGAGGAGTACTTGTTTTGACTTGTTATGATGTGTTTGATGTAATTGGATGGTTCCCATGGGAAAATACTCAAAAATGTGAGTTTAGTTCCAAACTTTTCAAACCGGGCTGTTCGGGTGACTGCAGTGCTTTTCTGCAAAATGGATCGAGGAACCCTTGTTTTAAGTTGTTATGATGTGTTTGATGTAATTGGATGCTTACCATGGGAAAACACTCAAAGTGGAAAGTTTAGTTGCAAACTTGTCAAACTGGGCAGTTCTGGAGCTGTTCGGGTGAATGTAGTGCTTTTTCGTGCAAAACGTATCGAGGACGCTTGTTTTGACTTGTTATGATGTGTTTGATGTAATTGGATGGTTCCCATGGGAAAATACTCAAAAATGTGAGTTTAGTTGCAAACTTGTCAAACGGGGCAGTTCTTGAGTCGTTCGGGTGACTGCATTACTTTTTCGTGCAAAACGGATCGAGGAGTACTTGTTTTGACTTGTTATGATGTGTTTGATGTAATTGGATGGTTCCCATGGGAAAATACTCAAAAATATGAGTCTAGTTGCAAACTTTTCAAACCGGGCTGTTCGGGTGACTTCAGTGCATTTCTGCAAAATGGATCGAGGAACCCTTGTTTTAAATTGTTATGATGTGTTTGATGTAATTCGATGCTTACCATGGGAAAACACTAAAAAATGTGAGTTTAGTTGCAAACTTGTCAAATGGGGTAGTTCTTGAGTCGTTCGGGTGACTGCATTGCTTTTTCGTGCAAAACGAATCGAGGAGTACTTGATTTGACTTGTTATGATGTGTTTGATGTAATTGGATGGTTCCCATGGGGAACCACTCAAAAATGTGAATTTAGATGCAAAGTTGTCAAACCAGGCAGTTCTGGAGCTGTTAGGGTGACTTCAGTCCTTTTTCTGCAAAACGGATCGAGGAGCCCTTTTTTTAACTTGTTATGATGTGTTTGATGTAATTGGATGCTTGCCATGGGAAAACACACAAAAAAGTAAGTTTAGTTGCAAACTTGTCAAACCGGGCAGTTCTCGAGCTGTTCGGGTGACTGCAGTGCTTTTTTGTACAAAACGTATCGAGGACGCTTGTTTAGACTTGTTATGATGTATTTGATGTAATTGGATGGTTCCTATGGGAAAATACTCAAGAATGTGAGTTTAGTTGCAAACTTTTCAAACCGGGCTGTTCAGGTGAGTGCAGTGCTTTTCTGCAAAATGGATTGAGGAACCCTTGTTTTAAGTTGTTATGATGTGTTTGATGTAATTGGATGCTTACCATGGGAAAACACTCAAAAAGGTAAGTTTAGTTGCAAACTTGTCAAACTGGGCAGTTCTGGAGCTCTTCGGTTGACTGCAGTGCTTTTTTGTGCAAAACGGATCGAGGAGTACTTGTTTTGACTTGTTATGATGTGTTTGATGTAATTGGATGGTTCCCATGGGAAAACACTAAAAAATGTGAGTTTAGTTGCAAACTTGTCAAACCGGGAAGTTCTCGAGCTCTCCGGGTGACTGCAGTCCTTTTTCGTGCATAACGGATCGAGGAGTACTTGTTTTGACTTGTTATAATGTGTTTGATGTACTTGGATGGTTCCCATGGGAAAACACTCAAAAATGTGAGTTTAGTTGCAAACTTTTCAAACCGGGCTGTTCGGGTGACTGCAGTGCTTTTTCGTGCAAAACGTATCGAGGACGCTTGTTTTGACTTGTTATGATGTGTTTGATGTAATTAGATGGTTCCCATGGGAAAATACTCAAAAATGTGAGTTTAGTTGCAAACTTGTCAAACGGGGCAGTTCTTGAGTCGTTCGGGTGACTGCATTGCTTTTTCGTGCAAAACGGATCGAGGAGTACTTGTTTTGACTTGTTATGATGTGTTTGATGTAATTGGATGGTTCCCATGGGAAAATACTCAAAAATGTGAGTTTAGTTCCAAACTTTTCAAACCGGGCTGTTCGGGTGACTGCAGTGCTTTTCTGCAAAATGGATCGAGGAACCCTTGTTTTAAGTTGTTATGATGTGTTTGATGTAATTGGATGCTTACCATGGGAAAACACTCAAAGTGGAAAGTTTAGTTGCAAACTTGTCAAACTGGGCAGTTCTGGAGCTGTTCGGGTGAATGTAGTGCTTTTTCGTGCAAAACGTATCGAGGACGCTTGTTTTGACTTGTTATGATGTGTTTGATGTAATTGGATGGTTCCCATGGGAAAATACTCAAAAATGTGAGTTTAGTTGCAAACTTGTCAAACGGGGCAGTTCTTGAGTCGTTCGGGTGACTGCATTACTTTTTCGTGCAAAACGGATCGAGGAGTACTTGTTTTGACTTGTTATGATGTGTTTGATGTAATTGGATGGTTCTCATGGGAAAATACTCAAAAATATAAGTCTAGTTGCAAACTTTTCAAACCGGGCTGTTCGGGTGACTTCAGTGCATTTCTGCAAAATGGATCGAGGAACCCTTGTTTTAAGTTGTTATGATGTGTTTGATTTAATTGCATGCTTACCATGGGAAAACACTAAAAAAGGTAAGTTTAGTTGCAAACTTGTCAAACTGGGCAGTTCTGGAGCTGTTCGGGTGACTGCAGTGCTTTTTTGTGCAAAACGTATCGAGGACGCTAGTTTTGACTTGTTATCATGTGCTTGATGTAATTGGATGGTTCCCATGGGAAAATACTCAAAAATGTGAGTTTAGTTGCAAATTTTTCAAACTGGGCTGTTCGGGTGACTGCAGTGCTTTTCTGCAAAATGGATCGAGAAACCCTTGTTTTAAGTTGTGATGATGTGTTTGATGTAATTGGATGGTTCCCATAGGAAAATACTCAAAAATGTGAGTTTAGTTGCAAACTTGTCAAACCGGGCAGTTTTGGAGCTCTTCGGGTGACTGCAGTGCTTTTTCGTGCAAAACGTATCGAGGACGCTTGTTTTGACTTGTTATGATGAGTTTGATGTAATTGGATGGTTCCCATGGGGAAATACTCAAAAATGTGAGTTTAGTTGCATACTTGTCAATCCGGGCAGTTCTGGAGCTCTTCGGGTGACTGCAGTGCTTTTTCGTGCAAAACGAATCGAGGAGCGCTTGTTTTAACTTGTGCTGATGTGTTTGATGTAATTGGATGGTTCCCATGGGAAAACACTAAAAAATGTGAGTTTAGTTGCAAACTTTTCAAACCGGGCAGTTCTGGAGCTGTTCGGGTAATTGCAGTGCTTTTTCGTGCAAAACGTATCGAGGATGCTAGTTTTGACTTGTTATGATGTGCTTGATGTAATTGGATGGATGCCAAAGGAAAATACTCAAAAAATGTGAGTTTAGTTGCAAACTTGTCAAACTGGGCAGTTCTGGAGCTCTTCGGTTGACTGCAGTGCTTTTTTGTGCAAAACGGATCGAGGAGTACTTGTTTTGACTTGTTATGATGTGTTTGATGTAATTGGATGGTTCCCATGCAAAACACTAAAACATGTGAGTTTAGTTGCAAACTTGTCAAACCGGGAAGTTCTCGAGCTCTCCGGGTGACTGCAGTCCTTTTTCGTGCATAACGGATCGAGGGAGTACTTGTTTTGATTGTTATAATGTGTTGATGTACTTGGATGGTTCCCATGGGAAAACACTCAAAAAATGTGAGTTAGTCGCAAACTTTCAAACCGGGCTGTTCGGGTGACTGCAGTGCTTTTTTCGTGCAAAACGTATCGAGGACGCTTGTTTTGACTTGTTATGATGTGTTTGATGTAA
>RWGY01000302.1:0-10611 GCA_007726485.1 Eragrostis curvula | reverse complement strand
AGTTGGCGTCCTCGGAAGCCTTCCCACAAAAGGGTATGGCTTGCACCATAGTGATGAGGCTGGACCTTATGTTAAGTCCGGCGTCACCAACGTCGACGTTGGGTCCAATGGGCACATTGGCGACGGTGGCGCGGAGTATTCACGAAGGGTCTTTTCAGCCATGACGTTTGACGTAGGATGGTGCGGAAGATGCGGGTTCGCTTGTCGAGAGTACTTGAGGGGAGACGACGACGCGGTGTCGAGTCTTCCTCACAAGTGACTCGGGATTATCAACGAAGTTTTCGGCAAGTCGAATCCACGCATACACTATCCTGTTTTCACATCAAAGAGAAAACAGATCAAGGTTAGCCTGCATGGGCAATGGTTAAACCACATCAAGTGTAATCATGAACAATCATTGTATTCTTGTTAACCAATGTCTTCCCCGGCAACGGCGCCAGAAATGCTTGTTGGCGTCTCTTACGGTCACGCGGGAAACACGCGACCGCGGGGAGACGCCGGGGTTATGGAATTGTTCACTTGCACTATTTAACCAAATAATCCACAACTAGTAACAAGTACTAGATATGAATTATAAGGTTTGTCATGTTAAATAGAATATCCGCAAGCGGACGGATAACCCGTTGTAGCATTTCACCCGAGAGTATTCCAGGGTATCGTATTTATATTTTCCCAAAGGAAGACATGGTTGACAAGAGTACTTATGTTCATGGTGTTACAAACGATAGGTGATATAACCACATTCCAATGCAGGGGTAAGGTTTAATAATGATAAGGATAGTGCGACACACACGAAGGCATTCCACTCTCTCTAATAAAAGGCGAGAGACAATCCTAAGCAATGCTAAGTTAGACTAGCGAGCTACTACTCCAAAGGTACAACATTCATATAGCGTGCACAACCTCTACCTATCATCTAGCGTCATGCAAGCACAAGCAAGCGTCTAATGCCTAGGCAACATCGGGAGATCCGGCATACGCAAGGTCTGCCTCGCGACTCCGGCCTATTTACGTACTCCTATGCCGTGCCCGAACGTGGAGGGTTCCTTTGGATGGACAGGGCTGTCACTTCCTTCCACCTACCTCTACAAACCGTGGGACACGCACATACCCAAGGGTGGATAGACTACCCCAGCACCATGCCGGCGTTACTAACCACGACTCTAGATCCCTCGAGGCACCCCCAACCCTTCGGATCGACGGGGTGATAAATCTAGAGCACCTTTGCAGGACAATGAGCCCGATGCCTAAACATGAGAACAACTAGCCTAACTAGCATAAACTAGATAAAAGGGATCAAAGCTAGCACTAAGTCATGCATAAGCGTTCGTCGCTCAAGAACGAGCGACGAACGATGAACGATTAAGCAAGTTCAAGAATAATCGATGATCGAGTATGAACGAACGACGAACGAATGATGAACGAGCATGAACGAACAACGAACGATCATACAAGATCATGATAGAACTAGCAAGCTCATAACAACTATATGAATACTTCTATTCCATAGATTAAATAACAAGTCTTACAAAGAGAGAGAAAGGATACAAGAGCGCTACCCAATTCTCCACAAGACTTTGGGAGCAATAGGGCAACCCACTACTCAGCCTAGCACTACCTAGAATTGCCTCTAGCTCTAGTGTGAGGAGGAGGGAATGATCCTTGTGTATTGTGTGTCTTGGAAGGAGGGGGGGTACCCCTCCTTATATAGGCTTTGAAGGTCGGTAACTTTGAGGCGGTTCCCGAGGTCGGTGGCATTTAATGCAGGGGGAACCGACCTCCAGAGGTCGGTAACAAACCGCCACAAAAAGTGGGACCCAGGGGGCCACCCTGCCAGGTTGGCCGACCTGGCCAGGGGGGGTCGGCCGACCTGTGCCTGGCCCCTCCTGGGCTGGGCTTTGGCAGGTGGCTCCCCCTCTGGGTCTACTTCTCTGATCCAGGTGCATTTGGCCTTAGTTGTGTTGGACTTTAACGAGATTTGGCCTTTTGTGTTGGAGTTGTATTCCCGCGGCGAACGTTGTTTTGTAGAAGTGTTGATTCATCGCCTTGGGGCATGATTTCACCTGGATTTCTCCCTTATTCCACCTGCACACTAAAATCTAGAGGTACATGTGGAAATAGGTTATTCTTAAATAAAATGCGTGTAAAGAATGTCCAATCCTTCTTGTTTAGTGAGCTAGTTGACGGTCGAAATTGGTCCGTAACGACCGTCAACAGTAGCTGAAAGCTATAGCAAAGTAACCAAAGACACCCTGGTTGGCCATCTGAGTGTTCCTCAGTGTCTTCGCCATCTGCTGAGTCCATTGTCTGTGCTCAGCCTCTCTCCTCTCCTGGTCCTGTCTCCACTGCTCTTGCTGGTCAAGCCTCTGTCTGAGCATCTCAAGCTGAGCAAGCACTGAAGGATCTGTGGAAGTAGCTGCTGCAGCTGGTGGAGCACTCACTAGTTGACGGATACCCAAATCAGGGTATCCTGATCTAGGATACTTAATCCCGCTAACCGTCTCAGCTTAATTGTGTAGGGCCCACAGGAACAGGTGCATAACAACAGGGCGCTCGAAGGGCCCACGGCCGACCCCGAGGGCACATACAAGTTCCGCCTCGCCCGACCCCCAGTCGGGCGGGCCCACGACTTCCGCCCCGCCCGACCCCGAGTCGGGTGGGGTCCACGACTTCCGCCCCGCCCGACCCCAAGTCGGGTGGGGCCCCGAACTCCGCCTCGCCCGACTCCCAGTCGGGCGGGCCCACAAGCCGCGCTTCGCCCGACCCCGAGTTGGGAGACTTCGTCGAGAAGATTTTCCTCTGACAAGGAGGACAGGCATTTACGACGAGTAGCTGGGGAGCCTTAACTCTACCCAGCAACTCATATACTTGCAGGCACGCGATGTGACCCGCACAGTGGCACCCGTCCCATCTCGCGGCGCCGCCTGACACCTCGAGTACAGCAGCGGGACGGCTACGACATCATCATCACCCTGAACAGGGACGAAGACCGGACCGGCGACAAGACGGCCGCGACAGTCTGGGTTGACATCTCGACCACCTGCCCGGCGACCGGGCGGACAGGACGCCGCCTGACTAGGGCCACAGTGGCAGCTAGGGTGCAGACTAGTGCGGCGTGTAGCCGCGCTAGCCCACAACTCGAAAGCCCCGTTCCCATTTGTAAACCGGCTCACTCCTTGACTATAAAAGGAGAGCTGGGTGCATGAGGCGAAGGGATCGAATCCCCGGATAGATAGACGAATCCATCAGGAGATACACACGAAGAGGCTTGGAGTCGTTCTCCTCCCTCACCAACACTTGTAGCTCCCCTCTGCAAGTCGAAACACGAACCACCCACGAACTGGACGTAGGGCATCGATTGCCTGAACCAGTATAAACCTTGCCTCTCTCGCAAAACCCTCGCCATCACGGAAGACTGTCAGGCGCCGTAGTTACAAATTTACTTGTCGGCCGGTTTCTTAGCACCGACAGTTGGCGCGCCAGGTAGGGGACCTCAGCGCGTTTGACATCTGCAGTTGATGGCGAGCCACGACATCGATTGGTCTCCGGGCGCTCTCGTGTACTTCGGGAGCCTGGAGTTCATCGTGGTCCGGGATGGGGGGCTTTCGCGCGTCGAACCGCCGGCACCCCCACAAAGGGCCCTCACCCCCGCCATGTCCGCGAGCGCGGAGCTCGTGGGTATGGCGGAGTACGACTACGACAGCGACGAGGATGACCTCCTCGACTACGACTCCGACGCCGGCAGTCACCATCCTTCGCGCGAGTGCATGGTGGTGGAAGCTGGTGGAGGCAGCCGCCGCAACGTTCACGACGTGGCGGCGCAGCCAGACCCTGCAGCGGTCGCGACGACGGCGGACGCCGGAGCGGCCGCAGAAGCCGCGCCCCTGCTTGTGACACAGGCGCAGCAAGGAACCCCTCCGGCGAGCGCCGACCTCCGGGAGGGCGATGACCTGGAGCGTCTGCTCCAACGCCAACACGAGCTCGCAGAAGCCGCGCGGCGGCTCAAGGAGGAGCGCGAGCGGCTCGAACACGAGGTGGCGCAGCGCCAGGCCCTGCGCGAACGCGTGCGTGCCCATGGGCGCGAAGCCCGGCAGCGCATTCTGGCCGAGGCGGGCAACCTCGTGCCCAGATACACCAGGCCCAGCCAAAATGTCGCCGCGGCTGCGACACTTTTGCGCGCGCTCCCGCAACCGTCCGACGAGGACCAGCGAAGAATCCAGGGGGAGCTCAAAGACCTCCTGGACTTGGCGGCGGTGCAGCAGGCCGAGCGCGAGCAAAGCTCCGCTGCACGGCGGTGGGAATCCAGCTTTTCCTACCGCACGCCAAGCAAGCCACGGCCACAACCCGAAAGTTCCGTCCACCAAACCCCCGAGCAAAGTGGGACTGGGGACGCGCCGCCGGTCCATCAGCGGATCGGCAGAATCCGCGACGCCCGCGACATTCTGCGGGCAAGGCGCCGCGAGCAAGGGCGAGGTCCACGGTGCGAAACCGAGGACTTTGTCTACGCTCCGCGGCGTGGCGGGAGATTTGACCCGGAGGAAGACAAGCCTCGGACTCCGATCCCAGCCGGCCCACGGGCTTTTGGCCGCGCCATCTTGCGGGCTCCCGTCCCCCAGCGGTTTCGGCCGCCCAGCAATATCACGAAGTACAACGGGGAGACGAATCCCGCGTTGTGGCTGGAGGACTACCGCCTGGCGTGCCAAGCCGGCGGTGCCACCGACGAGCGGTTCATCATCCGCAACCTCCCCCTCTTCTTGGCCGACTCGGCCAGGACGTGGCTCGAGCATCTCCCGGAGGGTTCAATCCAGGATTGGGTTGACCTCCAGGAGGTGTTCATCGGCAACTTCCAGGGCACGTACGCGCGCCCGGGGAACCCGTGGGACCTTCGGAACTGCCGGCAGGGCGCCGACGAGTCCCTGAGGGACTACATCAAGCGATTCTCCAGGCAATGCAACGCGTTGCCCAATCTCGCTGACGCCGAGGTGATCTCCGCGTTCATAGCGGGCACCAGCAACGAAGGGCTCGTTCATGAGCTCGGCCGCAAGAGCCCGCGCTCCATCAAGGAGCTGCTCGACGTGGCCACCAGCTACGCCTCCGGTGAGGATGCGGTCGATGCCCTCCTTCACCGGACTAAAGGCAAGGCAAAGCGGAACGAGAGTTCCGGTGCGGGTCCGTCTGCCCCGCACGACAAGAAGCAAAAGCAGAAGAAGAAGAAGGGCGGCGATCAGCAGCGCCGCAACGACACGCTCGTCGCGGCCGTCGAGCGTAAGCAGAAGAAGCCGGCCGTCGACAACGACGGCAAGAACCAGCATTTCGAAAAGATGCTGGAAGCGCCGTGCCCCAACCACGCCTATCCCGTCAAGCACGCCCTCAAGGATTGCGGGCTCATGCTGAAGTTCCTGGGCGCGAAGGCAAAGAGGTCCGACCCCAAGGATTCTGACCCCGGGGATGACGGGAAGGACGACAAGGAAGCGGACGGTGGGTTTCCGAAAACCACCGGCTGCCTCATGATCTTCGGAGGCGAAGGAGCCATCTCCTCCAAGCGGCGCCAGAAGCTGGAGCGCCGGGAGGTGTACGCCGCCGAGCCGGCGACTCCGGCCTTCCTCAAGTGGTCCGAGGCGGCCATCACCTACGACCGCGGCGACCACCCCGAGCACGTGCCGCGTCCGGGGCGGTACCCACTCGTCGTCGACCCCATCGTCTCCAACAAGCGCCTATCCAAGGTACTGATGGATGGTGGTAGTGGCTTAAATATTTTGTATGCAGAGACCCTCGATGCTATGGGAGTCAGTCGCTCTCGCATCCGACCTTCGGGCGCACCCTTTCATGGGGTCGTGCCCGGAAAGACGGCCATGCCGCTCGGGCAAATCGACTTGCCCGTCACCTTCGGCACGCCGATCAACTACCGCACGGAGGTCCTCACCTTCGACGTGGTAGACTTCCCCGGCGCGTACCACGCGATCCTTGGTCGGCCATGTTACGCGAAGTTCATGGCCGTCCCCAACTACACCTACCTCAAGCTCAAGATGCCGGGGCCGAGAGGTGTCATCACCGTGAGCACGTCCGTTCAACGTGCTTACGAGTGTGAAGTAGAGTGCTGCGAGCTGGCAGCGGCGCTCATCAACAAGCCCGACCTCCCGGAGGTCGCCAGCGTGGAGTCCGAGGAGACGCCGACTCCGAAGAAGGCGTCCGGCTCGTTCGAGCCATCCAAGGACACCAAGAAGGTTCCCCTCGACCCGTCCGACCCCGAGGGGAAGACGGTCATCGTCGGGGCGACCCTTTCTCCCAAATAGGAAAGCGCGCTCGTCGATTTCCTTCGCGCCAACAAGGACATCTTCGCGTGGAAACCCTCGGACATGCCGGGGATTCCAAGGGAAATTGCCGAGCACTCCCTCAACATCAAACCGGGATCGAAACCGGTCAAGCAGAGGTTGCGCCGATTCGACGAGGAAAGGCGCCGAGCCATAGGCGACGAGCTGGCAAAGCTCCTTGCCGCCGGCTTCATCAAAGAAAAGTATCACCCCGAGTGGCTCTCCAATCCTGTACTTGTTAAAAAGAAAAATGGGAAATGGAGGATGTGTGTTGACTACACAAGTCTCAATAAGGCATGCCCAAAGGACCCGTTTCCTTTGCCGCGCATCGACCAAATTGTTGACTGGACCGCAGGGTGCGAAACCCTGTGTTTCCTAGACGCCTACTCGGGCTATCACCAGATCCCACTAAAGATCGGTGATCAAGAGGCAACGGCGTTCATCACTCCCTTCGGCTCATATTGTTACGTTACAATGCCGTTTGGGTTAAAGAATGCCGGCGCCACTTACCAACGTTGTATGATCAAATGTTTCGGTGATCTCATCGGACGGATCGTGCAAGCGTACGTGGATGACATCGTAGTCAAATCCATGCGAACCGACGACTTAGTCGCCGATCTCAACGCCGTGTTCCAACGGCTAAGAGAGAATGGCATTAAGCTCAATCCCGAGAAATGCGTTTTCGGGGTCCCAAAAGGAATGCTCCTGGGATATTGCGTTTCACAACGCGGCATCGAAGCCAACCCAGAAAAAATCGAAGCCATCGCGAAGATGGGGCCGATCAAAAACCTGAAAGGCGTACAGAAGCTGACCGGCTGCTTAGCCGCACTCAGTCGATTTATTTCCCGACTCGGGGAAAAGGGGTTGCCACTCTATCGTCTCCTCAAGAAGTCCGACAACTTCGTCTGGACAACCGAGGCGCAAGAGGCTCTTGATCACCTCAAGACCAGACTCTCTAGCGCCCCGATTCTCGCCTCTCCGACCGAGAAGGAGCCTTTGTTGCTCTACATAGCGGCGACAACGCAGGTGGTCAGCACCGCCCTGGTGGTGGAGCGGACGGAGTCGGGCAAGGTGCTCAAGGTACAACGGCCCGTGTACTTCGTCAGCGAGGTCCTCTCCGACTGCAAGACAAGGTGGCAGCAGATCCAGAAGGTGATATACGCGCTGGTCATCACTCGGCGCAAACTCCGCCACTACTTCGACGCCCATCCGGTAACCGTCGTCTCTTCCTTCCCCCTTGCTGAGGTTCTAGGCAATCCGGAGGTGTCGGTCAAAATTTCTAAATGGGCGTTAGAATTAATGGATCAGGGAATAGAATTTACGCACCCATCTGCCGTAAAATCACATACCCTGGTAGATTTCATCGCCGAGTGGACCGAAACTCAGTTGCCCATAGTTCCTGTCGAAAAGGAATGTTGGCGGCTGTTTTTTGACGGCTCTCTCACAAAGAGGGGTGCCGGAGGTGGGTGGCTGCTCATCTCTCCGAGAGGTGTGCGAATGCAATATGTCATCCGGCTCAATTTCCCAGCATCACACAATGTAGCCGAGTACGAAGCTCTGCTTAACGGCATGAAAGCAGCTGTCGAGTTAGGAGTCCGTAGGCTCGAAGCCTTTGGCGACTCTCAGCTCGTTGTTAACCAGGTCATGAATGAGTCCACCTGCACTAACCCCAAGATGGCGGCCTACTGTGCCGAAATCCGCCGTCTGGAAGAAAAGTTCGATGGTTTTCAGGTTGAATACGTCCCTCGGCGGGACAACGAGACGGCCGATTCGTTGGCCAGGCTGGGATCAAACCGGGAGATAGTCCCGGCAGGCATTTTTGCCTGCGATCAAGACAAGCCGTCCATCAATGATCCTGCGTCGGCCGACCCGACGAAAGAGCAAGCACAAGAACCGGCTCCGATTGAGGCCAACGAGGCCTTGGTCATCGAGCACGACAAAAACTCGGGGGCTCCCGCCGACCCCCGCGACGCCTCGCCCGACTCGGGGGCTGACCCCGGGCCCCGCGATGACTGGAGGCAACCCTTCATCGACTACCTCCTGCGACAACAGCTTCCGTCTGACCGCACTGAGGCACGCCGACTCGCAAGGCGCGCCAAGACATTCGCGATGGTCGGCGGCGAGCTGTATAAAAAAGGGCGCTCTGGAGTCCTCCAACGCTGTATCCCTCTCGACGAGGGTAGGCAGTTACTCCAGGATATCCACGGCGGAACGTGCGGCCATCACGCTGCACCACGAAGCCTAGTCGGCAACGCGTTTCGGCACGGTTTTTATTGGCCGACCGCTGTTGCCGACGCCCAACGAGTGGTGCGCACTTGCGAAGGGTGCCAGCATTATGCTCGTAAAACTCATCTGCCGGCTCAGGCCCTCCAAACCATCCCCATTACTTGGCCGTTCGCGGTATGGGGGCTGGACCTGGTTGGACCCTTCAAAAAGGCACCGGGAGGCTACACCCACTTGCTTGTCGCCGTTGACAAGTTCTCAAAGTGGATAGAGGCCAGGCCGATCGGCAAGATTGACTCGGCGCAAGCCGTCAAGTTCTTCACCGACATTGTACATCGATTCGGGGTGCCAAATGCCATCATCACTGACAATGGCACGCAGTTCACGGGGAAGAAATTCCTGAACTTTTGCGATCAATACGGCATCCGAGTCGACTGGGCAGCTGTTTCTCACCCCCAAACGAATGGGCAGTGTGAACGAGCGAACGGCATGATCCTCCAAGGATTAAAGCCCAGAATCTTCAACAAGCTCAAGAAATTTGCCGGTCGGTGGGCAAAAGAGCTCGATGCAGTGTTGTGGAGCCTAAGGACGACGCCGAGTCGTGCCACTGGCTACACTCCATTCTTCATGGTGTATGGAGCCGAGGCAGTGCTACCGACTGACCTGGATTATGGGGCCCCGCGGGTGCAAGCGTTTGACCCGGACCTCAACGAGCGCTACCTCGAGGATGCGCTCGACCAGATCGACGAAGCACGAGAAGCCGCGCTCTTGCATTCTGCCAAGTATCAACAAGCGCTGCGCCGCTACCACGAACGAAAGGTTAAAGGCCGCGCTTTCGAGGTTGGCGACCTCGTTCTTCGCCTTTTGCAGGGCAATCAGGGTCGGCACAAGCTGACTCCGCCGTGGGAGGGACCATACACCGTTGCGGAGGTGCTTCGGCCCGGAACCTACAAGCTCAAGAACGCCGACGGACGCTGACGGATACCCAAATCAGGGTACCCTGATCTAGGATACTTAATCCCGCTAACCGTCTCAGCTTAATTGTGTAGGGCCCACAGGAACAGGTGCATAACAACAGAGCGCTCGAGGGGCCCACGGCCGACCCCGAGGGCACATACAAGTTCCGCCTCGCCCGACCCCCAGTCGGGCGGGCCCACGACTTCCGCCCCGCCCGACCCCGAGTCGGGTGGGGTCCACGACTTCCGCCCCGCCCGACCCCGAGTCGGGTGGGGTCCACGACTTCCGCCCCGCCCGACCCCAAGTCGGGTGGGGCCCCGAACTCCGCCTCGCCCGACTCCCAGTCGGGCGGGCCCACAAGCCGCGCTTCGCCCGACCCCGAGTTGGGAGACTTCGTCGAGAAGATTTTCCTCTGACAAGGAGGACAGGCATTTACGACGAGTAGCTGGGGAGCCTTAACTCTACCCAGCAACTCGTATACTTGCAGGCACGCGATGTGACCCGCACAGTGGCACCCGTCCCATCTCGCGGCGCCGCCTGACACCTCGAGTACAGCAGCGGGACGGCTACGACATCATCATCACCCTGAACAGGGACGAAGACCGGACCGGCGACAAGACGGCCGCGACAGTCTGGGTTGACATCTCGACCACCTGCCCGGCGACCGGGCGGACAGGACGCCGCCTGACTAGGGCCACAGTGGCAGCTAGGGTGCAGACTAGTGCGGCGTGTAGCCGCGCTAGCCCACAACTCGAAAGCCCCGTTCCCATTTGTAAACCGGCTCACTCCTTGACTATAAAAGGAGAGCTGGGTGCATGAGGCTGACTCCAGCTAGTCTCGATCGGATCCCCGGATAGATAGACGAACACAGACATAGAAATACACACGAAGAGGCTTGGAGTTTTTCTCCTCCCTCGTCAACACTTGTAGCTCCCCTCTGCAAGTCGGAACACGAACCACTCACGAACTGGACGTAGGGCATCGATTGCCTGAACCAGTATAAACCTTGCCTCCCTCGCAAAACCCTCGCCATCACAGAAGATCGTCAGGCGCCGTAGTTACAAATTTACTTGTCGGCCGGTTTCTTAGCACCGACAGTTGGCGCGCCAGGTAGGGGACA
>RWGY01000301.1:0-17816 GCA_007726485.1 Eragrostis curvula | reverse complement strand
TTTCCCGCGGCGCGCCGGCCGTGTGGCGTAGCACCACGGTCCACGGTGGAAGCACGCGAAAGAAACTCAGCACTGCGATTCACACGCGAAAGAAACTTCACTGCGATTCACAAGATCATCGTCAGTTGCTCCGTTCCACTTCAACATTTTCTGCTTATCGCCATGGTACGGCACCGCATTACTGCACCAAACCCAAAGCTTCGAAAGCACCCATGCATTTTCAGCCATTTCGCGATTGCTTGTTTTGGTTGCAGTACCAAAAAACTTGATTCAAAAACAAATCCAGAAAACCTCACCAAACGCATGTGTACTCCCATCCACCTGCTCCGCGCCTTTTAAACCTCTGCTTTCTCCATTAACTTTGCTTGCAAGACGGAAACCATGTCTTTCTTTTCGGTTCCATTTATTTATTTTACTCAAATTTCATGCTTTCTCATGGTGTTGTCATCATGCAGCAAACTGGGCGAAAACTCAGTAAAACGTGCCCCTTGCTTTGCTTGGTTGTTTGGTCTGTCACATTCCCATGGCCCTGGCTAGTGGCTATCACCGGATAACGCATAATTTGGTGCACCAAATGGTGTGAGCTAGTCCCAAGAGAAAGAGCGGGAGACTCTCACCTACAAGGTTTCTTCTTCCCTTTCGCAAAAACTGAAAAGAAAATTGTTTCTTTGAACAGAAGCAATATGCCGCGTTACCTTTAACTGCACGGCTCGGTTAGGTCCATAGTCCATGCTACTGTTTCTGTGGCCTACAGCCATGACACGCTGCATTACTCCAAAACTGAAGAAACAAGACGAGGATCTGAACGCATTGCGAGCCATCAAGGCTCGTTGTGGTGCTCTGGAGTCAACAAGGCCCCAAAGAATTCCAAATCTGAAGCAGTTCATGCATGCACAGCAGAAACGCAGAAAAGAGAAATGTAACACTGAATGGATGATGTTAACCCACATTCCATGGAGTGAAGAAACCCCAACCAAAAAGAATGTGCCCCATCTCACCTAGGAGTAACTCGGTAAGGTAAATCCCAACGACCGTGCAGTACGCCATGGAGCAGATTTCTTCATAAAAAACCATTGACAAAAGCTCCCTGATGTCGTCCTGCACACGACGGTGCGGTTGTTAGAGTCAGTAGGACGAGGAGAGCTGGACCCCTGTCTCTCTCTCTCCGCCCCTCGGCACTCACTCTATATCCGATGGACGACAACGAGTCTACCTCGGTCACTGACTGATAATAGGAGGAGTAGCTAGCTCGCACCCAGATCCCAATGCGCCCTGTCGCGTCCCTGTAAACCCAAGTCACCACTCACCAGTGTCGTCGCGAACAAACACAGCCACGATGAAGCTCCTCGCCGTGCTGGCGCTCGTCGCCGCCGCGGCGCCGTTTCCTCCGCGTCGCCGGCCAGGTACGCACCAAGAACACGAGATTGCAGAGCTGGAACACCGTCGAGTGGCTTCGGCAAAAAAAAGGGGGCTAAAATCTTTGCCTGTGTTGGCGCCATTGTGCAGCAAGCAGGTCGACGGCGCCGGGCCGCTGCCGTTCGCCGTCGGAGCGGCGCCGGCGGGGTGCGACATCGCGCAGGGAGAGTGGGTGTACGACGAGGCGGCGCGGCCGTGGTACCAGGAGTGGGAGTGCCCCTACATCCAGCCGCAGCTCACTTGCCAGGCACACGGCCGCCCCGACAAGGCCTACCAGCACTGGAGATGGCAGCCGCGCGGCTGCTCGCTGCCCAGGTACGAGCACCGCCTCCTCCTCCTCTCGCCGGCGCCGGCCGCCGGTCATCTCTCTGTCGTGCATTCGCGTTCCGCCGTCGGTGATTGGCAGTGGCGTGCGTCGGTAGCAAGAATCCTATGCTTCCTTTTTCGCGAGAACCGTGGCCCTGCTTTGCTCTGCCTCATGTCATGACTGTAGTAACTTGCAAGAAACCGTGACGAGTGATGATGAGAAGTTACTGGTATTCCTCTTTTTGCAAAGGTTAAAAAGGACGCGCGGTAAAACTAGTGCTTGGTTACTCGTTGTAGCTCAGCTGCCATCTCGAGTGGTGTGCTGACTTGTGACTACAAGGACGGCAATAATGCGCACAGCCAGCCAGCAGTGATGTCCAAGCACACACAGGACAGAACAGCGAGGGTAGGTGAGCCATGTTCTTGTGGTAGAAAAAGGTTGCAATCCTGGCGGTAACAACATTATTACTTGTAGTAGAGCTTTGAATTGCAAGAGAGCATGGCGGTGTTTAGCGATAGATTTAGGGCCACCTTCTGTGCTGCTACTACGTACCACAATAGAAAAATAATTAGCAAAAAAAGGTTTCCCAACTAACAAGGTTTCTACTGGCAAAAGAAAAAACTAACAAGGTTTCTACAGTAATACAAATATTAGCAACATTGAAAAAATACAAAACCCATACTTGATCAAAATTTCCAGTTCAAATTTACATATGAATTTGGTCCATAAACTTTGATACAATCCCAGTAGTAAGCAGGCCCATGCATGTTTGTGGCCTGGGGAACCATCCCTTTCTGATGATGCAATGTCTGACCAGACGGTCGCCAGGAAGGGTAGTCACAACTCACAAGCTGTGAGCCCATTAACCTACGACTCATTTGGGGCAAGATCAGGAGGTTGGGTTTTAAGAAGGGAACGTTTCTGTGTGGACGAAATGGACAGTAGAACAGAACAAAAACGTGCCCGATCGTGGTCCTAACCTCATAATCGGCAAGGATTAATTGGGTGCGAGCGAGGTCGTGTGTCATGCAGTGGACAGGTTCCGGTTTTTGCATTTCGCTGTTGGAGCACCGACAGAGAGGCTATGCGGACACGCGGACAATCATTCTTTGGTGAAGATTACTTGAAAGCAACTAGTGGCACTTACAGCCGGTTTGGCTCACAGGATCGGTTGGATTTGTTTCAGTCAATTGGATTGCGATCCAGAATTTCCTGCTCTGTTACCATTCAAATGCGTCTTCATTTTGAGTTTACTGAAACTATGGAATACGTGCTGAAAAAGGAAAAAATGATTTTGTTGCAGCTTCAACGCGACGATGATGCTGGAGATGCTGCGCGGCAAGCGGATGCTGTTCATCGGCGACTCGCTGAACCGAGGGCAGTACATCTCCCTGATCTGCCTCCTCCACCGCGCCATCCCCGACGGCTCCAAGTCGTTCGAGAGCATCGACTCCCTCAGCATCTTCAGAGCCAAGGTACAAACTTCTTGCTGGTGCTTCTGTCGTGTCTCTCTGCCTTTCTGTTTGTTGCCAATCTCTTGTGCAGGATCGTTGCTTACTGAATGCATTGTCCCAGGACTACGACGCGACGATCGAGTTCTACTGGGCGCCGATGCTCGCCGAGTCCAACTCCGACGACGCCGTGGTGCACCGCGTCGACGAAAGGGTCATCCGTGGCGCGCCCATGGACAAGCACTCGCGGTTCTGGAAGGGCGCCAACATCCTGGTGTTCAACTCCTACCTCTGGTGGATGACAGGGGAGAAGATCCAGATCCTGTAATTACCTGCCCCCCTGTCGTTTGAAGTTTTTGTATGAACAATTCAAACTGTATGGTAGTATACGCGACGAACGAAAACTGATCTTCCATGGTTTCTTCAGGAGGGGCGCGGACTACGACATGAGCAAGGACATCGTGGAGATGCAGGCCGAGGAGGCGTACAGGCTGGTGCTGTATCAGGTGGTCCGGTGGCTGGAGCACAACGTGGACCCCAAGAACTCGCGCGTGTTCTTCGTCACCGCGTCGCCAACGCACACAGAGTAAGCTCCCGATCGATCTCACTCTCATACGCATAGTCATCAATTCAGTCCCTTAATTGGCTGCCTGCCATAGAGCTTAACTCTGACATGCAACATTTGCAACTCGGTAACAGTAGCAGGGATTGGGGCGACGAGACGGAGGGCGGCAACTGCTACAACCGGACGTCGCCGATCGGCGACGCGTCGTACTGGGGCAGCACGAGCAAGGCGATGCTGCGGGTCACCGGCGAGGTGCTGGCCGAGTCGCGGGTGCCGGTCGGGGTGGTGAACGTGACGCAGCTGTCCGAGTACCGCGCCGACGCGCACACGCAGACGTACAAGAAGCTGTGGGCGGAGCCGACGCCGGAGCAGCGCGCCGACCCCAGGAGCTACGCCGACTGCACGCACTGGTGCCTCCCCGGCGTGCCCGACACATGGAACGAGCTGCTCTACTGGAAGCTCTTCTTCCCCGCCAACGACCAGGTGCTCTGATCCATGCGTGAGCCGTACATAATTAGCCCGTGTGGCATCGATCGGGATCACTGAGAAATGTAGAGTAAGAAATGAATCGAGCTAATGCTGTACATGCATGCGTCGCACGCTTGATTACCTGTCTGTGGAACAGAAACCACATGGATGGCCGTGGGTGTAATCAGTTTTTCTTTTCTTTTCTTTTTGTCAATGCAATCAAGCTCCTTGTTGAATGAAGAAATGAATGAATCCTTGCAAATTCTTGTTCAAAAAGTTGCAGATCAAGATTACATCATGTATAATCTCCGAAACAGGTAAAATCTGGCGCCTTGTCAACGTGGACACCACCGGTTTTAACCATTTGTATTGAACAACTAGGAAATAATATTACCAGCTTCTCAAACTTCATGTTTGGACTTTTCTTGGAGCTAGGAAATGAAATTACCTGCAATTACCAACTTAGTACTTCGTCTAGAGCTATATGTTTTAACTTTTCTTGGACTCAAATTAGAATAGCTCCTCGGAGAAAGGGAAAACTCCACAGGCTGGAGTGGATTGGGCTAAAAAAGGGCTTCTACAACCTCTAACTGGCACTGGGCTATGCCACATGGTAGGAAAATAAGGGAGCATTTGCCTGTTCGAAGCTTTAAATTCAGTAATACAATGTGGACGCTCTGCTTGTCATTCAACAGATTGATATACCATTTTCTCTTTCTACTGATATTTGTTATCATACTAGGATTTTTTTAACATGTCCATCTACCAAAATGACAAGCATGGAACATCAATAACTTTTTTTTTGTTCCCTTCTAACGCACCAATGTTACAAAGTGATAAAATAGGGTTATTTAGTGTTTAAATCACATGAATTTCATTACACCTAAACTTGATAAGTCGCAATGATTTTTTTTGTAAATGGATCAAAATGGAAAGACGAGAGAACCAGTGAGACATACTTTCAGTGAACTAAATTGTGGATTTTCTAGCCTTAGGTTCAAGAATATCATCATGTTGTTTTTTATTTCATAATTTTGAATATTGAGATTGCGTAAGGTGTAGTCTCTTTATATTTAACCTTTTTTTTTTTTTGAACGGTCAACGGGGGGGAGAGCATCCCCACCTGAATTGTATTCAAAGTGTGGCAGACCACAGATCAACGGCCTCGTTTTTTAGGGAAACGAGGCAAAAACCCTACATTGCTCGGTTAATTTTGGGAAAACCGGACTAAAACCGTGATAACTGCCTAGCTAAACTAAGCCTCAACCGACAAGCCCAGCACAAGGGGCGAAATTGTGGCATAACCACGAATAAGGAAAACATTAAACCCTAGCACAAGGGTAAATTTGTGGCACATCCACAATAACAGCACTACACCCTAGCATGAGGGGCAGAAAATGGCCAAAACCATGGATCACCACACAGCGAGGATTTTCTCGACGATGCCTTCAGCAGGGACATGACACCGGAGCGCCATCATCGCCGGCCCAAAACTGGGCTGGGTTTTCACCCGATAGATCCAAGACAGGGGTACGGCGAGGCACATCAAGACGCCTCCAAGGAGGAAACGACACCCACAGGCGACATCGTCCAAGCTTTCGCCATTGTCCTCCGCCGAACCACTGCATTCGCTGCACATGAATCGTAATCCATGGCACATCACCTTACAACCAAGACGAACCTCTCGCATCCGGCAGGGCATGCCCACCGCATGGCCACTACAACACTTGATCGGGGCAAGGCCACCGCACCCAGCTGCTTGAGCTCTTAGCAGCTCGCATGAGCAGCGAGGCACGACATCAGTCCTAGCCCCGAGCATTCCTGCTCGTTGTCCCATTGTCTATGTCGTTGTGGCCCGGCCACCCACCGGAGGGCGCATCAGCGCGTGGTAGGAGCGCAGGGTGGTCGAGACACACTGGATCTGGGACAGAGTGGGTGTGAGGCGCGGTGGGCACCTGAGCCCCAGCCCCTGGTCGACGGCAAGCGCCGCCGCCGCTAGCTGCAAGCTCAGTCACCGTGCGCGCCAGCCCCAAACCCAGAAGTAGGCAACATGCCATCGCCCGCGTGGTTGTCGTCGTGGCCCCGGTGACGACATACAGGGCAGCGCGGCGAGACGCCCGACCACCATGGCCACGCACAAGGACCGCCGCCGCACCGGGGTGGAAGAGACGGGCCTGACCTCCATGGCCAAGCGCCGTTACCGTCACCCGAAGGCACAAGGGAGAGACGACGCGCGAGCGACACCAGCAGGCCGTCGTGAGCGAGCTCGACGAAGAAGACGGTGTCGGAGGGCTTGATCTTGGTTGCAGGCGCCGGATCTTGGTTGCGGGCGCCGGATCTGGCCATGGACGTGTCGTCGTTGACCAGAGCGCCGCCACGGCTTAGGACGCCGTCGTCGCTAGCCCGCCGCCGCCTTTGCCGGATCCGGCCGGGAGGGCCGCAGATCCGGCCGCGGCGACCATGGATCTGGGCGCGACGGCCGTGGGCACACAGCGTCGCCGAGGCCATGGCAGCCACGCTCGCGCTAGCTCGAGGAGGAAAAACGAAGGAAAAAACGAAGACGCCTCGCCGCCGCCGTCCCAGCTCGCCGCGCGGGTTGTTCCGGCGACTCGCTCAGGCGACGGCGCGGCGGGGGAAGGGAGGAGACGGTGGTGGCGAAACTAGGTTTCGAGGTCGCTGCCCGAGTCGCCCGCTCGGGAGCGACGCGGGGGCCGGGAGTTTTGCCTCGACGCCTTTTATATTTAACCTTATGCACTCCCCACACAGTAGGTAAACATCAGATAAGCGAGAAAATAGGATCCCATTTAATTGTGAATGTAACAAAACCGATAAAAATCTCTCTGGTCTCTGGACTATTATCTAAGACCATCATATGGTAGCATTTCACATATTCGACAAACTATTTAAACTTAGTGGCGTGCCATTGGTTAAATTAAATACATTATTTGCAACCGTGATATTCGCCATTGCCTTCCAAATCTTCTCAAAGTTTTTGTCAATAACCTCTAAACTGAAGTGGGTAGGGTTGTCGGTTTCTCCCGTAAAGTGAGACGTGAGTGAAAAAGCTATCATGAAAGTATACCTCAGGATATCTCTTCCCCCTAGCTGCATCTTTTATCTAAATTTCAAACTCTATTGACAACATCCTTAGGACTTGTCCCAAGGTGGGTTCAAAGCAATTCATATGATTCATGTTGCCAGAATTAAAATGTACTCCCCAACCATCGATCTCCTTGATGTCATTCGAGTTGGCAAAAGCAATATGTGTTTTATATTTGTTTGTATGGGCATTCATCTCCGCTCGGATGCACCAATCATTGTGACAGACTCAACGGTAGTGATAGTCCTTAGAGAAACCGATGTGAAGTGTAGTTACACCCTCGGCAGTGGCAGCTTGAAGCAAAAACTTCTATACAAGAAAGTATTTCCTTTGCATAACAACATTCTATCGAGTTGTTGCCTTAAAGAGTCATGCTTCGTCTCCAGCCAACTTTAGAAACAAAGTGTATTGAATGGCGATGTTACTAAGAATAATTTCTTTTGTCGATTCTACCCCAACTTAGATGACCAGTCTTGTTAGATTGATCTTTTATGATATGATCATCAAAATCTGCAACTTTACATGGCCTCCATTTCAAAACATCAAAGTTTAGTGCTTTCCTAAGTAATTTGTCGCTCTGAATATTTTCGTGGTCATCATCGCTTCTGTGTTATGCAACACTTGACAATACAAAAAATGATATGAACATTGTATAGTATTTCTCAAAACTTTTTTGGTTAGCACTTCTTTTACCCAATCGTAATGGAGACGACAAGACTCAATGTGATCGAGTTTCAGTTATGCTGTCAAGCCTGACTGGCCTAGTCTAGCCTAGTTGATGTGGTTCTATATTTTCATGTAGATGATTTGGACTGCCATAATTAACAGTACATTTTATGATGGCTTCAGTCTCTTGAAAATTGCTACTGCAGGAGCATACACAAAAGCCTAATATCATTTTTTAAAAAGAAAAAGGCCAATCTCGTTGTTGTAAAATGCAGAACGACATACAATGCAGGTACTCTGTTTGCATCTCTCTCAGAGTTCCATTAATTTTCTTTAACCAATGGATTCATCAGTTGAGACGAACAAATTGTTTAATCTGAATGTTTCAGTACAGAAGACGGTAGTTACTGAACGTATTGTATGAACTGATCTCGCCGCTGGAAGAAACTTCCAGTTTGCCCAAACATGATAACAAAGGCATAGCAAGTATTCAAACCTGTAGCTCGTAGGTGACATTGTAGATATATGCACTATGAACCAAACTTCTTAATTGATGAATAACACATCCCAGCTACAATCAGTCTCCGCTGTTAGTACTCTGCGTAGCCTGTAGGACATAGATATGTACTATGTGGGCGCTGTTGGAATCTCATTCTCACCAATTGATGTTGGTTACAGGGCATCTGCTCCACATAGCTTTCTCCAAAATTTAATTTGCGTATCTTAGCTTACAAGCAGCGAGGACGTTATGACTTTGCAAGTACACTGCAAGTAGTAATCAACAAATTGTCTACATGCTCCAAGCGGAAGCCTCTCCCTTGCACCTGCCCGTTATGGTCAGAATCACTTCCTCACTTCTCCACACCCAGCACTACATCTACGTGCACGCACACTATCAGAGTCCTAATGACATGTGAAATCTTAATTCTTCACTTGGGTGTTGGACTACCCTCTTTAGAGAACACCATTAAATATGTGAGTTATGGACTGATGGGTGATTGGGTGTTAACCGTTCTGAATATGTTTCGTGTTCATCTCTCGTCATCATCGCTTCTGGTGTTCTGCAACACTTGACAATACAGAAAATGATATGAATAACGAATGGTCTTTGCCAAAACTTTTGTGGTCAGCACTATTTTTTCCTAATCCTAACGAAACAGAAATCAATGTGTTATGCTGTCAAGCCTGAGTGGCCTAGCCCCTAGTTGTTGCAGTTTTATATTTTCATGTATATGATTTGGACTGCCATAATTAACAGTACGGTTTATGATGGCTTCAGTTTCGTGACAGTAAAATAGCAACATTGCAACTGCTGCTGCAGGAGCAGACAAAAGCCTAATCATTTTTTATTTCGAAAGAAAAAAAAAAGCGTAATCAACTTGTTGTAGAATGCGAAATGAAATACAAGTACTCTGTTCCAAAACAGACTGACAGAAACTTGTTCAGAGCAGATGAGCAAAAAGAAATACGTATACTAAAAAGAATAGAAGGTAGTGCAACACTCAATTTTTCATTACTTTTCTTTAAACAATTAATTCATCAGTTGTGACAAACAAATTGATTCATCTGAATGTTTTGCTGTATAAAATACGGTAGTCAATGGACGGATTTGATGAATGGACCTTGCTGGTGAAAGACTCTTGTAGTTTGCCCAAACATGATGACAAAGGCATAGCAAGTGCCGAACCGAACCCCTAGCTTGTAGGCCGTGAATTGTAGATATATACTAAACTGTAATTAGCTGATGAATATATGATCGTCCCAGCTAATGATCCAATCAGTCTCCTCTGTTTGCACTCTGTAGCCTTCTCTAGTAGGACATATATATGTACTAGGCGGTCGCCGTTGGAATCTCATTCTCACCAAATGATGTTGGTTACAGGGCATCTGCTCCCCATAGCTTTCTCCAAAATTTAATTTGCGTATCTTAGCTTACAAGCAGCGAGGACGTTATGACTTTGCAAGTACACTGGAAATGGTAATCAACAAATTGTCTTCATGCTCCAAGCTGAAGCCTCTCCCTTGCACCTGCCCTTTATGTTCAGAACCACTTCCTCACTTCTCCATACCCAGCACTACATCTCCTATCAGAGTAGTATATGTCCAACACCATGATTCAGCTGAGAAGAATGGAGGCGTTGATACAATTCCCTAGGCAAGGTTTAGCCGTTTAGGTGCACCGGAACGAAGTCAAGCGGCAACAACTCTCACCTAAAAGGATCCTTTTACCACAAGCGACCAGCACCTGCTGCAGTGAACTCACCCGCACCATGCAAACTGCAACCATTTGACGATCGTGCATGATAAAGTGCACGCGAGCAATTGGCCGGCCGAACAACAAACTTCCCGTCGTTCTGTCGGTCGCGCGCGCGCGTGCGCAGCGACAGTCGTCGGAGTCTGTTCGATCTCCATCGGAAGGATGACCGGGAGCACCCCGCCGCGGAAGGGCCGGGCAATGGGCGGCGCCGGCGGCGACGGCCTCGACGACGCGTGGCTGGTGGCGGAGGCGGCCAAGCGGTCCCACGCGAGGGCCGCGGTGTGGGGCGTCAACGTCAGCGTCCGACTCCGTGGCCACTTCAACTCGTTCATGCTCCTGGTGCTCGTGCTGCTCGCCTTCCTCGCCGTCTCCATCGGCACCAGGAGCAGCAACGGCGAGGCGCCGCAGGCGCCGTCCACCTTGTCGGTCACGACCAAGAAGGTAAACGGCGCCGAGCTACAGGCGCCAACGATCTTGTCAGTCACGACAAACAAGGGGAACAGCGTCGAGTCGGAGGCGACGAAGACCTTGTCGCCCACGAAAAAGAAGGGAAGCGACGTCGAGCTGAAGGCACCGACGACGACCTCGTCGTTCAGCATCAAGAAGGAGAACGGCGTCGAGCCGAAGGTGCCGACGACCTTGTCGGCCACGAAAAAGAAGATAAATGACATCGAGCTGCTGCTGCCGTCGACGCCCTTGCCGCCGGTGACCACCAAGAAGGGAAAAGGCGCCGAACTGCGGGCGCCGATGACCGTTCGGCCGGCATCGAACGACACCGGCACCAGCAACGGCGGCGGCCGGGGTGACCCGGCCGAGTGCGACATGTCATCCGGGCGGTGGGTGTACGACGACAAGGCGTACCCTCTGTACAAGGAGAGCGCGTGCAAGTTCATGTCGGATCAGGCAGCGTGCCAGAAGTTCGGGAGGACGGATCTGAGGTACCAGCACTGGCGGTGGCAGCCGCACGGGTGCGACCTTCCCAGGTACGTCGTCGTTTACGTGTAATCTGTATGCATGCATGTCACAAGAACACGCAACCAGATACATTCTGGTGACGAATCCACACTCGCTTATAAAATGATTTTGGAGTTGGTGGGTTCTCTGTAATCCAATGTTGCACGTAGGACTCAAGAAAGTGGAGTAGAGACAGGGAATCAACGAGTCGCTGACCTGCTTTTGTAGAAGACGTGTACTCCTCCTACTAGAATTTAGAAGCGTACTTTTTCATAACAACTCAAGTGACGGAATTAGCATCTGCCTGCATGCGTGGCTAATGGCAGGTTCGACGCGGTGAAGCTGCTGCGGGAGCTGCGGAACAAGCGTCTGGCGTTCGTGGGCGACTCGCTGAACCGGAACCAGTGGGTGTCGATGGTGTGCCTGATCGACACCGCGACGCCGACGCTGCACAAGTACATGAGCGGCAACGGGTCCCTGGTCTCCTTCAGGATCCTGGAGTACAACGCGTCGGTGGAGTTCTACTGGTCGCCGCTGCTGGTGGAGTCCAACTCGGACCACCCGGTGCACCACCGCATCGCCGACCGCGTCGTGCGTGCGGGGTCCATCGCCAAGCACGCCACGCGATGGAACGACGCCGACGTGCTCGTCTTCAACTCGTACCTCTGGTGGCGCCGCCCCTCCATGAAAGTCCTCTGGGCCGGCTCGTTCGCTGCGGCGGCGCACGGCAGGGCGGTGTACGAGGTGACGGACAGCCTGCGCGCGTTCGAGCTGGCGATCAGGACGTGGTCCGAGTGGCTGGAGCGCCACGTGGACCGCGCCCGGACGCGGCTCTTCTTCACCAGCATGTCGCCGACACACCTCCACTCCGACGAGTGGGAGGGCGGCGCTGCCAAGAACCATCGGTGTCTCGGCGAGACGGAGCCGATCCCGCGCCAGTACCGCGGGCGGGACACGGACCCGGCGTTCGCGCGCGCGGTGGAGGAGCAGGTGCGGCGCCTGGGCGCGCGCGGCGTGGACGTGCGGGTGATCAACGTGACGCAGCTGTCGGAGCACCGCAAGGACGCGCACCCCTCGGTGCACCGCAGGCAGTGGGAGCCGCCCACGGAGGCGCAGAAGCGGGCGCGGGAGCGCGACCCCAGCAGCGACGCCGACTGCATACACTGGTGCCTCCCCGGCGTGCCCGACGTCTGGAACCAGATGCTCTACGCGCATCTCGTGCCCTCGTGACATTGCGCGAACTAGAACGATTACGTTCTAGGGACAACATGTATACAATTCATGACGCGTTTGCCCATGTCACGTCTCAGACAAGAGAAGTAGAGAGAACCAAAATGGTTCTGCCTATTAACATTCCTTTTTTTTTTTGTATTATTACTACTCATGGTTCATAACTTTACAAATATACAAATATCATTCGAAACTGTACTGTACATCCAGCTTGTATTCAATTATCCATTCTGCAAGCGCACTGAAAAATGGGTGGATATGCGACACAAAAGCACAGAAACGGGCCACACGGGCCTCTGGAGGTATCTCATACAATGGGTAAACATTGGTCTCAAATCGCAGGCCACAAAAAGCCATATTGAAAAGGGAGAGAGAGAAAGGTTTAGTATTGTGCGTCAAAAATTCGAGGGACAAAAAATTCTAATGTCCTTTTAAATTATCTATTTTAAATATATTTTTTATCTTTTTATTAATAATATGTATATTCAATAGGCTATACAGAATGACCATCTACTAAATTATTGTTTCTTATATATGGATTATGTTGATACACTCCTCTTCACAAAAACGTACAGGATGTAAACCATATCATTCTAACCAATCGACCACCTCTAATCCATAATTTACTCTTCAACAACCATAGACTTCTTCATATGCATTATGCTCTTTGTATTATCGGTCTTCATGCTCTTATATTTTTCAGTCTTCCCTCACCGTAGTGTTGGTTATTGATAGGACAAACAAATGTCAAACTTACTATACATCAATTGGCGACAAACCAATTGGCTCACTCTATCCTAATGACCTTGTGGGCAATGGGGTAGTTGCCATCACATACTTAAGCATATGGCATCGCCCTACCATCACTGATGTTCTACTCTTGAGCATGATGCTCCAAGAGGTGGGAAATCCACTAAAGATATCGGTTATTATGTGTCTTGTACAAAAATTCATGACCTCAATTAGTACTGTTTTTTCAAACTATTTTACAACTAATTTAATCTCTCATAAGTTTTAAAACGATACATGCTTTGATCGATATTTGGCCTGGCCTCGTAATGGGATTGAGCTTAAAGAAATAGGATTATTTGTCCAACACTATCCATTTGTCTAGTGCCAATCTTTTTGGCATTGTTTGTTCATCTTGCACAAAGCTTTTGGGCAGCCCTGTCGCCAAGTTGGTAGCATGAACACGGATAAGAGTATGACTAGTTATCGCTTGTCACATGAAACTTCAGACGTGATAAATTCATACAAAAGTTGGGAAGACGACTTATATATAATCTTCATGCACAACGTCATTTGTATCCCATTTAGAAACGCTAGTTATGTTTTCGTATTTATTTGGAAACTGTGACATTTGTTTTCTCTGGACTTGTAGATTTCATATTATTGATGTATTGTGTGGAGTGCAACACATATAATATACTAGCCCGTTGTGCCTGGTGGTGCCGAGTTTGATATTTTCATAAATCATGCATTGTTCAAAAAATATCCCATTATTTTAATGCTCACCATTTGTATGAAATAGAAAGAATTAGCTAGATATTTCTTTGAATACTACTCTTTTAGAGAAACCGTACAAGAACAACGGTCGATCGGCCTAATTGATCGTGAATGGAGTGAGAGGTGGGAGCTGTCTTACTCTCTTTGGGGCAAGCTACACTACACCATGGTAGACATTTGCCTACAATTAACAGTTGGGAAAGCATGTCAATTCGCGTCTCATTAACTGTTGGCAAATGCGGATAAATTCGTCGTCAGATAAACTGTCGGCATTGATGTAAAAGGGCCACAAATTATCTGTCGGCATTGCTCGGCTAACAGATAACTGTCGGGATAGCCTTTCCCGACTGCTTCAAGCGCGACTGTTTTTCTTATGTCGGCAAAACTTTTGCCGACACTTTTTTTGTCGGTAAAGGCTGCTTTTGCCGACGGTAGGGGGTGTTGCTATAGGTTGGTCATGGTATAGTGCTAGTTTTGATTTGTGCAAGTGAACAGTGGTGGTTCTGGTTCTGCAACTCCTTTTCCTTTTTCCATTTCATTTGGTAAATTTATGACTTTTTTAAATTATATTTATTGAAAATTATGTACGGAGCCATATAAGATTTTTGTAATTCGATCTACAAGACATTGTGTATATTGATTCTACCGTAAATATTAGTACCAAATGTGGCTACAAATAACCACACAGCCACAGGCCCTAACACGAATTCACCTAACCACACGGGCATCGTCATGTAATGTAACTACCTCGAGCCTCCAGCGTAGTACACCCGTGCTTCCTCTCAAAAGGGAAAAACAAACATAAAGCACTCGTGTTCAACCAAAAATAATAATTCTAGGACACTTGGTAAATTGTTTGTCTAAGGCGTGCACTGCTTATCGGTCCTGCGAGGAAAAAATGTACTACATTATTAGTTTTCAATACAGTACTCATATATCGGCGAGAAGTTTTTTAGCGCTAGTTGCTCTGCCCAATGAAATGTACGGAACGTCCATCTGCTCTGGAAATTGTTCACCTGATGTGAGACACCATCTGCTCTCGTGATAGTATCGACTTTAGAGTTCGAGGCGTTTAGATGTGAGGGAACACCAATAGATTAAGGCAGATTAGATTAGAAGGCAATCCACCCATTGCTTGCACTTGAAACAACATTTGACACTCCTTTTATTTATACTCTGAAATGTTTGTACAACGTGCACCAGAAACATGCAAGTTGAGGCACAGCTGGAGGCATAGGAATCAGTAAAACCTGGCGAATTTGGCTGCTCCACGCAGCATCGAAGTTGCCACAGTCAGAGCTCAAGGCTCCAATAACAATGTTCCATGCAAGCAAAGGGGCTGGGCCCCGGCAGGCTCGATACATGCAAGCCGTAGCCATAGCCTGTTCTTAATTGAGCTATTGCTCGCTGTTCCAGGACACACGTAGAACTATTTGGCTGCTTGCGGCACAGAAATACTCCTACCGATTATTCCTACAGTTCTTAACATGGGAAGCAATAAAAAAGAAACAAAAAGGATGGAATCATTGCCGTGTGACAACCGAAAATCCTCCCAAATATACTGTACTTGTTGAATCTGAACATTTTCCTTTTGCAAGTAAATTTGAACCTCACCCCACCCGTGACGATTGCACGCCCAGGGGTAACGGTCAAGGAACGCGCGAGATTCGAGCAGGTCGTTGCAGCGCGCATGCGATGCGGTGCAATCACCATCTCATTTACGAGCCGTAGGCCTTTCCATGCGGAGCCGTGGCCGCAGCAGCTACTCCCTGGGAGAGGAGATCACGCGCGCGCGAAGAGAGGAGAAGAGGACGGAGGAGCATCCAGCTAGGTAAGCTGACCAGGTGGGTAGAGAGGGGAGGAGTAGTAGCTTTCCCTGGGACTGACTGAGGCGGCGTCAGGTCAGAGAGTAGGGGCCACCTGCCACTACTACCCGCCTTTACGTGGTGGTTGTCCTGCATGCTGCTGCCAGCCAGCCACGCGCGAGAATTTACGACCCGCCGCTGCACGCAGCGTACGTTCTGGGATGGGATCGCCATCCCCTTTCAGCTCGAAAGGTGGTGGTTTCAGGGGAGTGTGTGTGTGTGTGTGTGTGCGCGTGCTCGTCAGGCAGCAGCTGCTGCTGCATGGAAAGAAATGGGATGGCAGCGCATGCATGCGTCTGATTGATGGCAGCCTGGCGCCGGCGTCTCCCAAAGGCCGGACAAAGATATGGCCCAGGGGAACGGGTTGGTGCGCGCCTGCCCAAAACTTGTCAGGGAATGCCCCCAGAGCCGGATGCTCTGTGATTCTTGCCATTCTGATCCGTGCGATCACCTAAATACCTAATCAAGGCAGCTCAGGAATAAAATGGAGAGGGATTAGCATGTGAAATGAGACGAGATGGTGTTATCGGAGAAGGTTATCCTTAGCAGGAGAGTGAGAAGGAAGGCAGAATCCCTCGGGCCCGGCGGGGGCGGTACGGAGGATGCATGTCAGTGGGCGCGGAAGCCCACGAGCCGCTGGATCGATCGATCCTCCTGCTAGAGAAGAGACGACGAGGTCAGGAAGCTCGTCGTTCCTCCATTCAACGGCTAGGCGCAAGTTCCCAGGTCCACTGGCCCAAAAAGCCCACCAGTTTCGCACGCCATGAACCCTACCACACGGGTACTAGTCGTAGAGCACTGTGTACGTGCATGTTCTCGCTGAACCCCAAGAAATGAAGAAAAAAAAAATAACCGAGCGGCCCGAGCGTCAGGGCAGTCAGAGTTGGGCGCGTATGAAATTTACTCCAGGGAGTATTTATTTTTGGACGGGCTCAGGAATGAGCTTCCCAGTGGCAGAGTGAAATTCCTCCCACACCAGCTCCTCTCGTCTCCTTCTCTCTCACTCGATCCAGCTTTCATGGCGGCAGCCTTCTGGATTATGAATCTCTCTCTCTCTCTCTCTCTCTCTCTCTCTCTCTCTCTCTCTCTCTCTCTCTCTCTCTCTCTCTCTCTCTCTCCTCCCTCCCTCCCTCCCTCTCTCTCTCTCTCTCTCCCCCTCCCTCCCTCCCTCTCTCTCTCAGTGGAAGAGTACCATGGCCATGAGACGCCATCCCTTTCGATTAAATGGCACATGGGTGTAATTTATGTCAAATCTGGTCCATTCAGTAAAAAGTTGGGCTGGATGTTTCAGTGGAAAAAGAGGGAGAGCGATCTTTTGACCGGTTAATGGCAACTGTACCAATATAAAAGATGCTCATGCAAATTTACCATGGCTGCTAGTGAACGGCGACGAGTGCATTATAGGTAAAAACAACTCAACTCAAGGTGTGGACTACTAGTAGAGTCCAAAAAATCTCAATTTTCAGAAGAGAAATGACGAGCTTTTATATTCCGATGAGAAAACTGACATGGTGTGCAGAGCATGTGGTATGGTTGGGATCAGAGAGCAGATGTGCAGGGGAAAGGTGAGACACGGATGTGATTAGGGAACACAGGTCCACTCCAATGAGACGGGCACCGAGGAGGAAAAGAGAAGAGGCCGGCGGGCGGCGAACGGACGCCACGGAAAGCTGTCCATGAAGAGGTGCCCCTGATCAGGAGATATGGCCGGCGCCATCCGAAAGCTCAGATGCCCAGATCCCCTGCGGATCTCAATCTTTGCAACGCCGCTTGTGTTTCATAAGTTTCTGACCCTGCCAGCCATCGGGTAACAAAGATTGTGGTTTTCACTTTAACTGAAGGCTCTGAAGACAATATTCTGACAAAAAACCATTCCATTCGTGAAATGAAGAACCTGTAGCATGACTATACTGGTATACGCATGCCGCAAACCCTGTAGCCAAGTTCTGAAGCAGACCCGTGGGGGCCAATCTTTTGATGACTGTACTACAAACATTCACTGAATTATATCGGGAACGCTACATTGATGAA